>CAUYQG010249762.1:0-12815 GCA_963574415.1 Tarsius wallacei
ATAAAAAAGAACAAAATCATGAATTTCGCAGCAACCTGGATGGAACTAGAGTCTATAATACTGAGTGATCTCTCACAGAAACAAAGATCTGAGTATCACATGTTCTCACTCATAAGTGGGCCTCGAACATCTATTGTAATACTATAAGAAAAGGACTGACAGTGGTGGGAAACTATGGGGGGGCAGGGAGGAGAAGGGAGGTGGGATTAACATAGTCAATATCTGTCTGGGAGCCGGGCTCGGTGGCTCAGCCTGCAATCCCACGCTTTGGGAGGCTGAGGTGAGTGGATTGCCTGAGCCAATAGGTTCGAGACCCACCTGGGCAACTTGGCGAGACCTCATCTCTACAATAAATCAAAAAATTAGCCGGGTGTGGTAGCTCATGCCTGTAATTCCAGCTACTTGGAAGGCTGAGGTGGAAGGATCACCAGATCCCAGCAGGTCAAGGCTACGGTGGCCAGGAGTGGCCACTGCACTCCAGTCTAGGTGACAGAGTGAGACTCCAACTCAAAAAATAAAAAAATGAAAAAATAAAAAATCTGTCTGGGGTGGGGGGGACACCCCTTATCAACAAGGGTGCCTGAACAATGCATATTTGTATACCTAACCCTTAACTGTACCCCACAATTTTAAAATAAAAAATATGTTTAAAAAAAAAAGAAGTAACAAGGTATTTTTAGGCATTTTAAAAGTTAAGTCTACATCCCCAATTAACTCATAAAACAAACAGAAAATCACAATGGAAATTTAAAAAGATTTCAAACTGAATTAAAATAAACATGCCATGTGTTTCTTCCAAAACATGTAGAATTATGGAACAGTGAAACTAGTGCTTAAAAATAAATTCCTAGACTTAATAACATTTAATATGTTATTTAATGACACATTTGAAAGTATTCTATATGCATTATATATTATTATATGCACATATCTATTAAATGAGTTAAGCTTTCACCCCAAGAAACCAGATTAAGAACAAAGAAAGCTGCAAAAATTTACAGAAAAAAATTCCACTTCCAACCCATGATAGACAAACAGGAATGGAATTTATCCTAGCACACCAAATGACTAGAAAAGGAGATAAAATATAAAAACAGTAGGGTTTCAATATTGGAAAACAGGCAGTACAGGACAGTGATCCCAGAGAGATGGGAAACAAACAAGGCAAGCCTTATGATTGCCTCAGCTTATTGCTTGTGGAGGGGAAAGCCAGGCAAAAGCTAGAAGCATTACTGGCTTGAGCAGACAGAATTCAGGGTACGGGGAGCTCAAGGCAATTAAATATTTCAGGCAGAATATCAGAGAAAAAAGGAGATGCACACAGAGAGCATCAGAGATGTTCTTTGCCTGAGAATGGATACACACATGTATGCAAAGAAGTTACCTGAGGCCAGAGAAAGAACCATCTGAAAGGAATAGATATAACAATGCTCGAGCTCATTTAGGATTGGGAATAGTCCATGTTCAAACCAATAAGCATGAAAGACTTCATAATACATGGAACATCAGTTAGAATCCTCAAAAATGTATTGCCTCAGTAGTGGGAGCAAATTAACTCTAGACTAAAATTGATCTGAATTCATCTAAGGCTTAAAGACAAGACTTATAAACCATCTAGCTGGTTTCAAGTAACTTAATTGCATCGCAGAAAAAAGCCCAAAAATGTCTAAAGAGTATAACAAAATCCAGCACCCATCAGTGACTGGAATCCAGTAGAAAATCATCAGTTATGTAAACAGGCAGGGAAATAAAACCCACAACTAGAGGCAGTAAAATCAACCAATTAACGATCATGAAAACATCCCAGAAATGACAGAGATGGTAAACATAGCAGATGAAGAAGCTAGAACAGCTATTAAAAATCAACTTGATAACTAAGCTCAGTGGCTCAGCCTGTAATCCCAGCACTTTGGGAGGTGGAGGTGAATGGATTGCCTGAGCCTACGAGCTCAAGACTAGCCCAGGCAACTTGGTGAGACCTCATCTCTACAATAAATCACCCCCACACACAAAAATCAACTTCACACTTAAAGAAGATGGAGAAAAATGTAAACATGAGGAGAAGGAAAATGGAAGATATAAAACTCAAAATGAATTTCTAGGGATGAAAATACAATATCTGAAATGAAAAGTACACTAAAAATGAGCATATTAGACACTACAAGACCAAAGAGTAATGTATTTGAAGACATAGCAACAAAAACTATCCCAAGTAAAAAACAGAGAGTAAAAAATCATAGGGGAAACAAAAAGAAAAGAGTATCAGTGAGCCATGGGACAATATCAAGAGGAAAGAAGCAAAAGTATTTGAAGAAATAATGCCTAAAAACTTTCAAATTTGGTTAAAACTTCAGATCCAGAAAGCTCATTGAAATCTAAACAGGAAAACTTGAAGAAAAACATACCAAGATACATCATAATCAAACTGGTGAAAAACAGTAATAAAGAGAACATTTTAAAAGAAGCTGGAGTAGTGGGAAGAGATACATATACAGTGGAAGAAAGAAAAGAATGAAAGCAACTTCTTGTCAGAAATGGACAGACTTACAGACAATGCTCTGAGATCATTAAAATACTGGGGGGAAAAACCTGGCAACCAAGAATGCTATACAAGCAAAAATATCTGTCTTTCAAAAGTGATAGCTAAATAAAGACTATAGATAGACAAATGCTGAGAGAATTTATCACCCACAGAAAATTTCAATTTTTTTCCCACTACAAAAAAATACTAACAGCATCTCTTCTGGCAGAAATAAAATGATGCCAGATGGAAATTTGAAAATACACAAAAGGAAGACTTTTGGAAATTGATAATATGTTAGTAACCATTAAATATTTCCATCACTTAAAAATTCCTTTAAGAGATAATTGTTTAAAACAAAATCAAAGTTTTGTTGAGTGCATACCATATTAGAAATAAATTTTATGTCATTCATAAGTGGACCCTGAGCATTTACCATAATACTATAAGAAAGGAATTGGCAGTAGCAGGATACTGTTGGGGTGGTAGTGGGGACACAACATCAACAAGGTTACCTGACCTCAAACCAGGCAAATTGGGGACAAAAGGGAGGCCCAAACTTTACCTGTGTGATGTCCACTTGTATACCTAATCCTGAATTGTACCCCACAGCTTTAAAATAAAATATTTTTGTAAAAAAAGAAATGTATAACAGGAATAACACAAAGGATAGAAGAGAGAAATGAAATAATACTGCCTTAAAGTTCTTACACTACATGCAATGTGGTATATTTTGATTAAATGGCTGACTGGGAGTAATTAAGAAGGTAACTGCAAACTCTAGAGCAAAGTTTAATATATATCAGTGGAGTTACTCAAAATAATTAGCTAAGCCCCAAAAAAGGCAAGAAAATAGAGGAGGAGGGAAAAGGTATGAAACATAAGAAACAAATAGCAGATGGTAGGTAGAAACCTAACCACAGTGATAATCACATGAAATATAAATGGTCTAAACAATTAAAGGCACAGGCTGTCAGAGTGAATTTTTTAAAAAAGAATTATATGTTGTTTAAAATAAATCCACTTTAAATATAAACACGCAGATAGGTTAAGAGTAAAATGATTGAAAAATAAATACCATACTCACACAATTCAAAGAAAGTTGGAATGGCCATAGTAATATTAGATAAACTAGATTTCACAACAAGGGCTATTACCAGGGAGAAACAGAGTAAATGCATGATGACATAAGGTTCAATTAATTAAGAAGACATAGCAGTCTTCAATTTATATGCAAATAATAACAGATTCAAAACACCTGAAGCAAAAACTGTTAAAAACTAAAAAGAAATAGGCAAATTCACAATTACAGGTGAAGATTTTGACAGTGATAGACCAAGTAAAAATAAAGTCAGTAAAGGTATAGGAGACTTGACCAATATTTTTAAGTAACTTGACCTAATTGACATTTAATAAAAATCCCACCTAATAATATTAATAAGGTCACACAGCACATGTACCAAGATAAACCATATTCTGGACCATAAAACAAGTCTCTATTAATTTAAAATAATTCAAGTCATACAAAGTATGTGTTCTGATCATAGTAGGTTAGAAATCAATAACAAAAAGATATCTGGAGAAGCTCTAAGTATCCAAAAATTAAACATATATTTCTAAATAACTAAGGATTAAAAAAAAGAAATCACAAAGGAAGCAGTAAATATGCTGAAAATTAAAATTAAATGAAAATTAAAAGGCAGTGTATCCAAATTTATGTGGTGCATCTAAAGCAATGCTTCGAGAAAAATTTATATTAAGTGCTCTCAAAATAGTGTTGTAATCATTTATAGTAAAAAAGAGTAAATTAAACCAAATAAAGATGAAGAAGAAATTATAAAAAATTGAGCAAAAATCAATAAAATAGAAAATAATAGTGAAAAATTATTACCCAAATATTACCCATTGAAAAAAAACATAAGGTAAACAATTGTAGTCAGACTGCTCATCTTAAAGAAAGTATACACAGATTACAAATATCAGAAAGTATAGCGGTGGCAATATTACACATATATATTAAAATAGTAAGGGAATATTATGAGTAACTTATGTCATTTAGATAAGATTGACAAACTACAAAAGTTACTCCTCGAAAGACAAACTACCAAAGCTCACTCAAGAAGTAATCTAACTCTAGATCATTTAAGTAAGTTGGATTTTAGGTAAAAACTTCCTTATAAAGAAAATTCTAGGTCCAGATGTCTTCACTGATACCAACCATCTGAGTAAGAAATTATACCAATCCTATACAAAATCTTCCAAAACATGATATGAATCATAACCCATTTTATGAGACAAGCATTACCCTGATACCAAAACCAAAGTCATAGAAGAAAAGGAAATTTACAAACCAATGTTTTTCATAAGCATGAATGCAAAAATCCTTAATAAATATTAGCACATCAAATCCAGAAAAATATAAAAATACCATGTGAGATTTATCTTAGAATTGCTTAGCCAAACTTTTAAAGCGAAGCATTTCTAAGCCAAACATTAAAAAATATATCAATATATCTCACCAAATTAATAAAATAGGAAAGACATATAATTATCTTAATAAAGGCAGAAAATCTATTTGGCTATATTTATCTCTCATTCATGATGAAAGCTCAAAACTACGAAGGAACTACCAAGAGAAGAACTTTTTCACCTTGATTTTTAAAATTCTACAACTCATACATACTTAATGATAAAAGTCTGACTATGTTTAGACTTATGAGATCAAAAAAGGCAGAGCTGTTCACTCTTACCACTGTACTAGAGGTCTTAACCAGTTTAATGTTCAGTAAAAATAATGCATGTAGATTTTAAAAATTAATACTGTTTTTATGCACAGACTACATGATTCTATATGTAGAAAAGCATAAGGAGCCCATAAAAGGATTATTTAAATTTTTAAGCAAGTTTAACAGGTAACAGGATTCAAAGGCCAATATTTATTTTATTTTTATTATAAAGATGTGGGGTACAATTCGGGGTTAGGTATATGAACATTGATCATGCAGGTACCCTTGTTTTGATTTCAACAAGGGTACCTGCATGATCAATGTTCATATACCTAACCCCGAATTGTACCCCCACATCTTTATAAAAACTCAGTTCTACAGGTTAGCATTGAACAGCCAGAAATTGAAATTTTAAAAATTGTCATCTACAATATCAAAAATATGAAGTGCTTAGAGATCAATTAATAACAAAATATGCATAAAGACAATAAATAACAAAATATGTGTAATACCTGTCCACTAAAAATTACAAAATGTTTCTGAGAGAATTTTTTAAAGACTTAAATAAATAATGACATATTCAATGCTATGGATCTGACATCTTTTTTTTTTGAGTCGGAGTCACTATGTTGCCCAGGCTGGAGTGCAATGGTTCAGTGGCATGCTCATGGCCACCACCGCATTGACCTGCTGGGCTCAGGTGATCCTTCTGCCTCAATCTTACAAGTAGCTGGAACCACAGGCATACACCACCATGGCTGGATGGTTTGTTTGTTTTTTTTTAATCATAGAGGCGAGATCTCGCCAAGTTTGTCAGACTGGTCTCGAACCCCTGGGCTCAGGCAATTCTTTTGCCTCCACCTCCCAACGTGCTGGAATTACAGGCATGAGCACCCAGGTGGATCTGACATCTTAAGATATTAATTCTCTCCAAATTAATAAATAGAATCAACACAATTCTGATCAAAATCACAATTGGCTTTTTTTTTTTTTTTTTTTTTTGAGTTGGAGTCTCACTCTGTTGCCCAGACTGGAGTGCAGTGGCGACCTGCTGGGCTCCAGCAATCCTTCCGCCTCAGCCTTCCAAGTAGCTGGAACTACAGGCGCGCGCTACCACACCCGGCTAATTTTTGATTTATTGTAGAGATGAGGTCCCGCCAAGTTGCCTAGGCGGGTCTCGAACCCTCGGGCCCAGGCAATCCTACTCACAAAGCGCGGGATTACAGGCTGAGCCACCGAGCCCGGCGGCTCTTTTTTATAAGAACTAAGTTGCAAGATTTACCCTACCATATTTCAACACTTACTCCAAAACTACATAATCAAGACAATGATTTGTATAGAGATCCACAGATTCATGGAAAAGAATAGTTAATTTTGACAACTGAATACTACTCAGCACTAAAAAAAAAAACCAAAAAGCTTCTGATACGTATAACAACACGGATGTAACTCAAACACGTTATCCTAACTGAAAGTAGCCATACACAAAATACTAAATACTGTTTTATGAAGCTTCAGAAGAAAGCAAAGTTATAATAACAAAAATCAATTTGTAGTTGCCAGGGCTTATGGATAGGAGGGAGGAAATTGACTGCAAAGGGCATAAGAGGACTTTCTGGGCTAATAGAATTGTTCTATATCTTTATTGTCTTGGTAGTCACACCACTGTATACATTTGCCAAAAGTCATTGAATTGAACACTTAACATGGGTAAATTGTATCGTATATGAATTATGCTTCAGTAAAGCTGATAAAAATAAAGATGGAACCAATGTACATTCAAAAATAATAAAGAACAGGAATTAATAAAATTTTTAAAGATCCTTATCTTTGGAAAAAAACTAATCAAGTGGACAGATTTCTATCTAGCAGGACTCATCAAATAAAGAAAAGGAAAGGCACACAAAAAATATTTCAGGAAAAAAGGGCCTGAACTACAGATAAGATTTAAAGAATGCTAAGAACACAAAAGAGGAAAAGCCCTGTTTCTCAGTAGGGTCATGTGGCTCAATCACACAGTGGACTCCCATCCACCAGTTAAAATGAATCTACATATATCTAAAAGTGATGAAGACATAACTTTGAAATAGAAGAACAGTTGCAAAAGTGTACACACAATTGTATTAATTTATGTAAATGTTAAGCAATAATATATATTTTTTGTGCATGCATGCACTTATTGAAAAAAATTTAAATACATGGGAATTAGAATGCCCTAGACCATTAAATAAGTTGGATTTACCAACTTCAATTTACCAACTTCAAGTTATTGGTTTCCTTTAGGAGAAAGAGAATGGGGATGAGGGGTACAAACTTCGGCTATATCTTTATTGTTTCATTTGTGTCACAAAGAAACTGACAGAAACAGCTGAAGGCAAAAAATATATATATATATGTATATATATGTTTCAGGCATTATAAGAGTAGATGTCATATTATTTTCTTCACTTTTGGTGTGTTTTAAATGTTTCATAATTTAAAATAATTAAATTGTTATTAAATTATTATTAAGTTTGATTAAAGACACCTACAAAGTAGTTTATTGTGTAGTTATCATATTTTTAAATAAGCTACCAGATCATAAACAAGAGTCAACAAGTGTTCTATCAGAAAACTTCATCAGATGTATTAACAAATTGAGAATTTATATCAATAGATTATTATAGTTCTTTATTGATTTCTGCAAAAAGCTAGAATTAACACTAGTGTCCACTAGACTACAATATGTCACTAAGTGGTGGCTATTAAATCCCATATAATGATTAATTATTGCTAAGGGTGAGTGAGTGCCCTATGATCCTGTCCTTGCAAATGAGGTCAGAGAAATGTCTGTGCCTTGAAAAGAATCAAGTGATAAAAATCCAGTCAGGAATTAGTTGTACCTTGTCCTTATCTTAACACTCATCACTTTGAATCATAATTACCTGTCTGTATGCTTGGCACACAGTAGGCACACAATCAGCAATTGTTGACTGATTGACTAATCTCCAGGAAACTGAATTCCATGAGTAGAGAGATTGTGTCTTCTTATGGCCAGCTACTAATATGGTGGACCCAGAATGAACCAGCAAACATTTCTTAAACTAATGAAGCAGAAGTTAAGATGCTGCTACTTCCATGAAAATTTGATCTTCAGAGGAAAGGATATCTTCCTCTCAAATTTATGTCTCCTCTTATAATGTTTAACACCTTTTCTTATAGTTAGTTGTTTATGTGTCATTTCCATTGCTACGTTATATTACCTTTTACATTTCTTGAAAAATGGGACTATTCAGTTTTTGTAATTTATAACAGAGTGATGGAAAGTGGTTAACAAATATCTTAAATCTAAAATTATTTAATTTAAATGCTTTTCTAAATTCAGTTAAATTATATTGACCTTAAAGTATGCAACTTCAAGCCATTTAAAAGGAATTTTCCTTACATGCATTAAGCTATTTGGTGGCAAAGAAATGAACTAGAATATGTGGTGCCATGCTACCTACTGGGCTAGTGTTCCTGTTTACTCAGCTTTTTCCCGTTAAACCCTAATGAACAGAGACAGCTGTCAAACATTTTCTAGGTCATTTGTTCTGTTTGTAAACAGAAAGTGTACAATATTTAACAAGTTGTAATCATTTGCAAACTAGATTTATGCAGAAAGGAAGAATTACAAAAGAGAGGAGGAAAACTTAATGTAAGTCTTAAGTGCTTAATGACCCTGTTAATTGAGAGAGGGATAATTGGAGAATTTAACCAGAAGAGGTAATAGCCTTAGAGTCATTAACCTATTCTAGGAGTACTACTAATGTTTACCAGGTGATTTTCTTCTAAACTGAAAGTTGAGAGTCAGCCTACTTTAACGCAATAGTTCTGGAATCTAGTCCATCATAAGAATCAGTTGAAAAGCTTTTGAACAACACAAATCTTGGATACCTCTTCATACTTTCTTAATCAGAATCTTTGGGGACCCAGGCGTATGGATTTCTAAAAGATGGCCAGGTGATCCTTTTGATGTTCTGATTAAAACAAACAAACAAAACTGGCCAGGTTTGGACATCATTGCTTCAGACCAGGATTTTTCAACCCTGGTAGTGTTAACATTTTGAGATGGCTAATTGTTGTGGAGGCTGCCCTGTGCGGGGTGTTCAGCAACACCTGTGATACAGTAGATGCCAGTAGCACCCTACCTCCCCTGATTTGTAAAAGTAAAAATGTCTCAAGACATTACCAGTCCCCACCCCGGCCATGGGGGGGTAAGATCACCACCAGTTGAGAACACTGCTTTAGTGCTTTATAATAACCCTGATAAAACTTTCTGCAATAAGAGAAATATTCTTTATCTGCAATGCCTGACACTGTAGCCACAAACAACATATGGCTGTTGAGTGCTTGAAATGTAGCTAGTATAATTTGGAACTGAATTTTAAATTTCATTTTATTAATTTAATTGTAAAAGCTACATATGACTAGTGGCCATTATATTGAACAACACAGCTTTATAAGATGCAGATCTGATGGCAGGCAGTGGAATCCATACAATTCCCCCTAAGTGCTTCTGAGGCCTGCCATGTACAAATAATTTACAAGAACAGAAAATCGATATATCCACGTTCCTGTCTGAATAAGAAAAAAAAATCTTAGGAAGTTATAACTAAAAGAAAGTTTACTTGCAGTTCTGTTTTCTAAGGGCTGCCTAGGAAATGTTTTTTGTTACCAACCTTGATATTCAGATTATCCAGCCTGGTTGGGTATAGCCCCTTTCAGTCCTAATCATGATCTCTTTTTACTGTCCTTAACATTTTCTTGGGAAAAGTGTCTCACTGTTCTGTTTTCTTTTGCTTCTTAACAGGTTAAATACACAATTACCTTATGACCCAGTAATTTTACTCCTTGGTATTTATCCAAGAGAAATGAAAACATGCCTACACAAACACTAGTACATGAATGTTCACTGTAGAATTATTCATAATATCCAATTATTCATCCAGTTGATGAATGGATAAACAAGATGTAGTATATTTATACAATGGAAAGTTATTGGGCGATAAAAAAGAATGAACTACTGATACATGCTACAACACAAACAAATCTTAAAAACTGTATGCTGAGTAAAAGAAATCAGTCACAAAAGGCCCCATATTATATGATTAATTTACATGAACTGTCTAGAATAGGGAAAAATCTATAGAGGCAGAAAGTATAATAGATTAATGATTGCCTAGGGCTTGGGTGAACAGGGAAATTTGGTGGTAATCGCTTTTGAGTAATCTTCTGGAGGTGATTAAAATGTTCTAAAATTAGATTGTGGTGATAGTTGCACAACTCTGCAATTATGCTAAAAATCATTGAATTGTATGTTAAGTGAATTATATCTCAATAAAGCAGTTTTAAAATCTGTCAGCATAATTCATCACATTAACATCACCAACAAGAAAATCTGCATGATCATATCAATTTGTGCATAATATATATTTTTGAACTGGAATTTGCTTTTGAAAAATGTTATTCCAAAATAGTCTCTCCATTGGCTGCCACCATATTCATTCCCAGGGTAAGTGAAGTGACCCTGCGTGTATCCAAACTCAGACCCTACTCAACAACTCATCCCACTCTAAGAGACCCACTGTAGAACAGTGTGTGCATGTTGAAGACACCCTTGGGATAACCCCAGCCTGCAACTGAATTGTCCATCCTTGTAATTCCTGAGTTATTTCCACCTTTCCAGTCCAGAGAAATAATGGACACACACACACACACACACACACACACACTGCCAATGAAAAAAAATAAAAGGTTTCCAATATCCAGCCTAATTTTGTCATGAGTCAGGCTGATCAGACCCTGTCCTTGATGTAAAGTGCTAAGCCATGTAAAAGAAACAACTTTGTCAGGGTATGAGATGATATTCACTTTTAGGGCTTTGAGTGCTCCATGTAGCCCCAGACAGAGCCCATTCTTCAACTTTAAGCTCACTCAACTCAGATAACTTCATAGGAAATGAATGCACTTGTAGGTTTTTAGTTATAAAGTGAGATATCATACAGAAAAGAACTATCACGCTCATGCTGCTTGAGCACTGTCTTGGAGACTTTGAAGTATGCAGAAGGTGGGGGAAGGGAAAATGGCAGTATTAAGTGAATTATACCTTGCATAATGTAAACCAAAATTTTTTTTCCTGAAGCAATGATGCTATTATCCTCCAGAAGAAATAATGTTGCATGAAGTTAAATGGTTTAAGTGGTTAGATGGAAATCTGTTATGAAATTATATGAAGAGAAGTACATTGGAAGACAGGAAAGAACTGACTTGTTAAAGAAAAACGTGTATGGAGAAACACTAGTTTGCAGACAGGACAGTGATCATAGATTTAAAAGCAATGACATGGGCGCGTGCGTGAACGTTAACCCATTTCCGACCTTTCTTCCATTTATTGAGGATGCAGATGTTATATGTAGAACTATTAAAAGCTAAGTCCCTTAGGTTGGTTTTAGGAAGAGTTTGGTTTGTTTGGAAGGCTAAGTGTCATCTTCAAGACAAGATACCACACTCTGAATTTCTTATGTCTAGATAGAGTGTCAGCCTTCCCTGACCCTCACAGTCTGGCTGGATTGGGTACTCCCTACTCTGCATTCTGACAGCACCCTGGAAAGACCCTTTCTGCTATATGCACTTAAAATATTATTTTTGAGGGTTTTTTAAATCTGCTTTTCCCACTAGACAGCAAACATCTCAAGAACTGAGACTTAATTGTTGGCATTTGTGTGGTTTTCAGATATCAAGTGCCTCTTATCAGAGTTTATAGGCAGACATAGTTTTCTGTCTCTGGTGGGGAGTATTTCATTTTCAGGTGTTCCATAGGCTAATCGGCTCCTTTTCCCAGATTAGATAATTCAAAAATTAACACCATTCCTGGACTCTGCTGCAGACCTTTTGATAAATCAGACTGTACTGCATTACTAACTTCCATTAGTATTTCAGCTGAGCTCCAAAATGGATGCCTCATACAAAACTGCTCACTAGAGTGGGTTTAATATCATTATACTGGCTTCAAGTCAAATGTTTTTCAGATAGTATTGTCACATGGACATCTCTTATTTGAACTGTATTCCCCCAGGTAGACACCCTGGTGAACTTTATCCATTATTACTGTCATGTTTATATGAGATACTAAAGAAACAAATTGCTCAGTGATACCTGTGGGGTCTGAAAGAATTCACACTTCCCTGTTCCCTGTCTTATGGGAGGTATGACTGAAGGAAAAGGATAATTCAGCCATTGATAATTCGTATTTAGGCCAGGCTCGGTGACTCAGCCTGTAATCCTGCGCCTTGGGAGGCTAAGGTGAGTGGATTGCCTGAGCCCACGGGTTCGAGACCCGCCTGGGCAACTTGGCGAGACCTCATCTCTACAATAAATCAAAAATTAGCCGGGTGTGGTAGCGCGCGCCTGTTTTTCCAGCTACTTGGAAGGCTGAGGCGGAAGGATTGCCGGAGCCCAGCAGGTTGAGGCTGCAGTGGCTGGGAGCGGCCACTGCACTCCAGTCTGGGCGACAGAGTGAGACTCCAACTCAAAAAACAAACAACAAC
>CAUYQG010249763.1:0-49310 GCA_963574415.1 Tarsius wallacei
GGAAGGCTGAGGCGGAAGAATCGCCAGAGCCCAGCAGGTCAAGGCTGCAGTGGCTGGGAGCAGCCACTGCACTCCAGTCTGGGCGACAGAGTGAGACTCCAACTCAAAAAAAAAGGGGGGGGGGTGTAAAACTCATATAGGGAAAAAGTTCCAAGCAGAAAGGCAATTTTTAAAACGGAGTGGGGGGAAGTTTGTTGGAACAGCAGAAGCCTTTTACTACTGGTCAATGTAGCTAATATTCAATGTGAGAGGCACTGAGTTTTAAAAATGACCACTGGACTCAAAATGTTAGGTACTTAGTGAGGGATCAATAAATAGCTATTAATTAAAATACAGAGAGATGAGTGGTAACATTACTGAAATGCTCATTTAGTACAAGCCATTGTGCCAGGACACTGAGATACCTGTATTTCTTATTCAACCTCACATCAACTCCAAGGTAGGTACTATTATTATCTGTACCTTACAGGTGAGGACACTGAAGCACAGAAAGACTAATAACTTTCCCAGTTACTCAGTTAACATGTGATATAGCAAGTGATATTCTGAGTGTTTCAAATATCACAGAAATAAAATGTCAGGAAATAAAATTCAACATGGCTATTCCACATGGGAGAAGTATTTTAAAAAACAAAAAAGGGCTGAGCATGGTGGCTCACACCTGTAATCCCAGCACTTCGAGAGGCGGAGGCAAGAGGACTGCCTGAGTCCAGGGGTTCGAGACTAGCCTGGGCAACATGGTGAAACCTAGTCTCTATGATAAATCAAAAAATTAGCTGGGCGTGGTGATGAGCCTGGAGTTCCAGCTATTTGGAACATAGTGAGACTTCAACTCAGAAATACATATATACGTATACACACAACAAAAAAGGATGCTGCTAAGTGCTTTGTAATTTCCTATGTGGGAGAGAAGGGAACTGTGGGTTGCAGCATTTGACAATTTACAAAGTGTTAATACTCTCAACAGGACATCACTCAACATGGAACTAAAAAGAAGTCTTAACATGAAGTCATATCTGCAGCCTTCAACAAGTAACCAAGATACAGAGTGTATTAACAGGTGAATTATATGGCCAAGAGGATGACAAGTAAATCAAAGGAAAGGTGCAAGTGCAATCTCTGTTATTTATAAGACTCCACATGCAAGTAATGGTCAATTTATATTTGAAATTAATGAACTCCTAAGGAGTATAATGTAAAGTGTGTAAGGCAATGAGGATGAATAAGTAACTTGGAGATTCCTCAAAGTAACATACATTTTCTATGAATGACAGTTAACATTTAAAAAGTATTCTTTCTATGTGATTAATGAACTGTGATTAGTAAGTGATTTCCTGCTAAACTATTCCTCCCTCAGGGAGCACACGAGAGGATTTATTTCTAACTAGGGAAGTTGAAAATGAAAGCACAGCTGAAGGAAACGATGTGATCTGGGTCAGCAACAGTTATTGCAACAAAACACAGGATAATTTTTGCATACGTTGTGCTTTCAAACTACATGTCAGATAACAAGTGTTCAATGAATATTGATCAGAAGGGAGGAGGGAACAAAGCCAATCATAGAACTAGATTTTTTTCACTCAATACAGTCATGTGCTGCATAACAATGTTTTGGTCAACAACAAACTGGACATATGACCATGGTCCTGTAAGATTTATAAAGGAGTTGAAAAATTTCTATCACCTAGTGACACTGTAGCAAAGCATTATCTACGTTTGAGTATGTTTTGATACACAAATGCTTACCTCGCTGTTACAACCGCCTACAGTATTCAGTACAGTAACATGCTGTACAGGTTGGTAGCCTGGGAGCAACAGTTTATACCACGTAGCTTAGGTGTGTAGAAGGTTTGTGTAAGTACACCCTATGACGTTTACACAATGATGAAATAACCTAACAACACTCAGAAAGTATCCTTGTTGTTAAGCAAGGTATGACTAAATATATAAATATAATTTAATGTATTTACATTTAATTAACATACAAATAGACATGCATATAAAAGAGAGTTCAATTTGCCAACATCAGTATATTTATACTATTTCTTTAAAAACATTCTTTTAGGTTATTCATTTAACAATAGTGTTGAATGAATAAGTATAGTTAAATGGATTTCATATGTATTAAAGGGAATTAGAATGATTCGCATATTCATTCTATCACTTTATAAAGTTCCTTTATCATTTAAAAACAGTGTCCAAAGAATAATCATATTAAGATACATTTTAAATATAAAATCTATTTTTCACATGAAATGCAAATATAAAGTTGAAGAGAATTAACCAATAATTAGCCAAGCAAAAAAGACAAATGCTACACAAATATGTTTAGATGTCCCGCAAATTGAAACCAGTATATCTCCATTTTTGGCATGTGGCAAGTCTGTTGCTGGCCTGTTTACTGAATCTAGCTCTCAAGAACCCACAGCCTGTTACTTAACAGTACCCTGGCTTAAACAGACTTTGTAAAACAAATGCAATTCATTAGCACTGTCTTATGCATATTAAATTCCTATGCAAAACAAATGCAAAAGATGCTTTTGAGCCTTGTTAGAGTCTACATATGTTGTTTTCTGATGTTCTTGTCTCAACAGTAGAATGCAGAAATTCTTTCTTGGGTCAATTTAATATTGATTTCTAATCTAAATACTTATATGGCAGAAAAATGTTACTTCTTAAATTTACTGCCATAGAGTAGAAAAACTCACATAATTAGTGATTAAAAATGAAAAAAAAAGTCAGTAACACTGTTGTCTAGTACATAAAATAATTCAGTTTTGTTAACTAAATTGACATTTTTTCCCAACCCAAACAGTGGTAACACTGAGATTGAGAATACAGATATATTTTTGTTTTCTTTGTGATATCACAAGTATTTAGAAGTAAAAATTCAAGTTAAATAATTTTGGTGTTCTATATACAAGACTAGTTTGCATTTTCTTGACACAACCTTCCAAAAAGGTGACTGTGTTATTGTTAATGAAATGTATAGCATAATTTACAATTGTAATTACTATAATTAGTTTAACAGGGTTTTTTTTGTTTTTTGTTTTAATCTTGGGAATGGGGACACGGAAAGTTATGGCATGGGTCAGGAGCTACGAATTCTGGTGGTATTTTCACATTCTATCCCATTTTAAATTTAATGCAGTTTAATTATTGGAAGCCTAGCATGTGTTAGTCTTAAAATGACTAAGCCACAGCCTTATAAGTCTTCCAGACAGGGGTCATGGAGTTAAAAACCTAACAGCAATGGTCTATACTAGAAGTATGACAGAGTTCTGATGCGTCTCTCCTGTTACTGCATTTTTATGCAGTTAGAATAATGTAAACAATGCATTTGTCTTCATTATTTTTTAAAAGTTCTATATTATAGTAATACTACCTAGTTTTTAAAATATTATCTAAATCAAGAATAAACAGACTCTGGGGTTAGGATTAAAAAAATCCTCAAAGGAGACAACTGATATGCCCAGATTAAAAAAACAAACAAACAAAAAACACAACAACAACAAAACCTCAGGATAAAGTAAATACCATTATCTCTTTCAGCAAGTTATGAAGTAGAGCTGGCTATTATTTAGAAACTCACATACCACTGTGTACAATACAAATAGGAAGCAAGATTTGAAATACACAAACTCAGAGTTATTGTATAAAATCCCTTAAAGTTTAATAAAGAATGGCACACCAGGCTCAACGTACTGTCTCTTGAGCATTTCAATGACTTCCCAATTTGCAAGATTAGAATGGACTAGCCTCTTAATTACCAACAAACAAAATGAACACGGAGTAGGAAGCTCTTCTCTACACTCATCTCTTTTGAGCATCCTATGAACAAGACACTCACTGTTAAAGAAATTAAGTATTTCTTCATGCCAAGCAGAGATACTCTATGAAGTTCATATCTTTTTAAGATTATTATCAAGGCTTTATCTTCTCTGAAAACTCACTCTATTTGCAGAAAAGCATGACAAATCTAAAAGAATGGATCAGCAGAACTTATTCTATAAGTAGACAACTCTTACAAAACATGAAGTTCCCTGAAGAGAGCCAATAAGTCTCAGTGAGAAACATACTGGTAATGCTCAAGTGATTGTAGCATTTGTTACCAGCTACGTAATTACTCTATTCTAACTCTTAATGAGCCTGAAGTACTAAATTTTTAATCCATCCTGATGATCAGCTTCAAAGTGGATAAATGTAGGTTTCTCCTCAAATACTTAATTGCCAGTACTACAGGCACCAACACATAATCTGAAACATTTTTTACTCTATAGAACCTTTCAGTTCTTTTAAAAATAGCTTATATCATACAGCTCCTAAAATAATTACGGGAGAAAAAAATGAGCAAGTTACCAGGTGGCACGGTCTGGGGATTTATACTTTTTAGAAGCTTGGATTCTCTTCTCTACTTCAGGTTGCAGACTGAAGTAGATGTTGCAACCCTATAAAGTATTCATGCTTGGAAGACAAAACTTAATTTTTTTCCCCCTAAAATTAGAGCATGGAGAAATATAAGTGTAACAGAGATACAGAAATCTCTCTACTAACAGCCTATATCTTTGATACTGTTACTAGTTCTGTAATAAAAACTATTTTAGTGGTATGATTCCTATAATGCTCCCCTCATAATAAACCCGCATATTAACCAAAGCTCTTAATGAAAAAAAAAAAAAAAAAACACTGATAATGTTGCTATCCTGGTAGTATCACTGCTCTCTGCAATTTTTGAAGGGTAAATATTATTCTGTGTTAAAGCTGAACACATTTCCAAACAAAGCACTCTTATGAACAGGGAGTTAATACTGTTACCAAAATAACTGTGTATCATGCTGCTGCATGGGCCAATTTATCATCCCCTTCTGAAACATGGGCTGTGTATATAGCCATTGTATCAGGAAGCCTGACTAGGTCCCCAGGTGCTGCCTGCCCAAGATAACATACAAAACATGGCATGAGTCCAAATAAAGGCCAGCCCCAGAAATTTACATCAACAAAACATAAACAGTCCAGTGCAGTACCATGGAAATTTAACAGGATGAATCTCACCATAAATGAGGAATGCTGGATTCCTTAGAGAATTTTTTTTTTTTTGAGTAGTGATATGATGCCGTCCAACAGATGTACCATTACATAAAAAGAAATTCTCTAAAGTCGAATTTAAAAGCACAATTATTGGCCATGGTCAGGAAAAAACATTGCTTTCAATTCACTAAACGCTTAATGTATGCCAAGAATATTCAAAACACCATACATTCAGAGGTGATTAATGCAAGCTTCCCATTCTTAAATAGCTTATAAAATAGTGAGGAAAGAAACAAATTACATATTAAATGTCAAGTCAGGTATAATGTGACTTATTCTGTGATACATACAAGGTGGAAAAACAAGTAGAGGAGAAAAGCTATTCATTCCATGAAGGATGTTTCATTTGATAATCACTTCACTTCAAGAGACTCAGGAGTAAAAGCATAGAGACAGAACTAAACTCTTCTGTCAATTGCAACTACAGGTTGCCTACAGAAGCAAAAGTTTGGCAAAAATAAAAAACACATTCTGTAAGAATCAGTTGGCCACACAGAATTTAAAATGCTGAGCATCATAGATTTTAAATTATGTCCTACACATCATTTATATTAGCAAATTTTATAATAAACATATAATGCATATATATGCATGTTTTTGGAGAGTGTTAACAAGCAAAAAACGGTATAAACCTTTAATGCTACCACGGTATCAGAAAAGTCAAGAAAGTTTGTCACTTGTTCTGTGAAGAGGGAACTGGGTATTTAAAAAAAGGAGGAGGAGGAGTCTGTCACTGGAACTCGACCTTAATAGCAGTTTTTATCTGTCAGGGGTGTCAGTGATGCCGTTTTCATGTAATAAAGACAGTATATTCCAGTTTTTGCTGTGACTTATCATTAGTCATATTGAAAAGGTGCTAGTGACCTCAAGATCTTTATGAATATGATTAAAACCTCACCTCACCATTCCTGTTACCTAATCTGTAAAACTAATGGGTTGCATGACATCATTTCTAAAGACTCTCCTAACTGTAATTTCAACACTCTATGGATCTCTAGAGGTTCAGTGTTGAAAGGGACAAAGGAAAAAAAGTCAACCCTAAATACTAAACAAAACTTGTGAACACTGCATGACATGAACAATCTTTCAAAATGCAAAGAATAAAGGGATTTTAAATTTAGGCCAAGAAAGGTTAGGTTTCTCAGGGAAATAAGTCTAGCACCTGAAGTTTTCATTCTTACCCTATTTTAAAAGCTTTAATTGTATGAAACCTTGGCTACTCAGTGATTTGCCTCAACAATTGTAACTCCAGTAAAAGCTTAACCAGAACCACAGCTCAATCTCGATTTTCTTTCAAGTTACTTCAAAAATGCTAGAGGCACTTCCAATAGTGCAAAGAAAAATAAGGTTAGTAGGTTATATTTCAAGTTTTAGTATTAACCTGATATTGAAAAATCATAATAATCAGGGGAATCTAAGTAGCCAGGATATTACAATTTGAAAGCTGGTTGCAGTGTGTGAATGACGGTAGAGTGTCTTTTTTTGAATCTGGATTGATTTTACTTCTGTTCTTCAAATTGACATAATAATAGAAACGAGATTTGCAGCCTGTCCTTTCAAAGATCTATGCAGTAATGATAAACCCAGTGGTTTGAATCCATCAAGCTCACGCTAAGCACTATGTCTCTGGGTGAATAGTTGCTGCCGGACAATGAATCTTTTCAAACTACCTAGAATAGAATCTGTAAACCCACAAACAAATGATTTTCCATCGATCAAGTCCTATTTTAATTCAAATGCAGTTTAGAACCACACAGTGGAATAAATTTGCAGTAGTTTTATAAATCTAAAACATTATATCTTTACATTTATGATAATGCAGTTTTATTCATGTTACTGGAATAAAAAATAGTTCAAGAAACATAATCTCCAAAATTCTACCATAAATTAAAACTTGTAAGGAAGTGTTACATAATATTTTGTTGAGTTCCAAGAAACATCATTAAATAATTGCAAATATATTAAGCAGTATCCTTTTAAGAAGATTTGACGTAAGATAAATACATTTTAATGATCAAACCATTTTCAGAATGCTTGTAACTTGAGATTTCTTTTTTCGTCCAACAGTGACCTGTTTTTCTCTAGAACAGTTACTAAGAAAAATATTTTTCTGCTGGTCACAAGAATGAATTCCTTAGCAGCCCTTTCCTTTGTACCATTAAACAGTCTGGAAAATTGCTTGCTTGACTCATTCATGCTGTCAAAATATATACTACAAGCGAAGACTGACCGTCAATTTTCTTTGTATCCTAGACGAGCACACACAATTTATGCATGAAGTCCTAAAGTAGCAGCACTTGGAATCTTGGGACTACTTTCATAGGTTGATATTTTATAAGACTATATTCACACAGACAAGTCTATTCACTTCCTGAATCTCGGGACTCCACTTTGTTATGCAAGAAAAGCATAATACATTTAAGTCCACGACAAATAAAAAGTAAAAGATCAAAAGAACAAAATAATGTGCTCAGATTATAATAGAACCTTTATCATCTTTTTGAACATCAGTGTTACAAATGAGGATAAAGCTGGGCTTGGTGGCTCAGCCTGTAATCCCACACCTTGGGAGGCTGAGGTGAGTGGATTGCCTGAGCCTGAGGGTTCGAGACCTGCCTGGGCAACTTGGTGAGACCTCATCTCTACAATAAATAAAAAAAATTAGACGGGTGTGGTAGTGCACGCCTGTAGTTCTAGCTACTTGGAAGGCTGAGGCGGAAGGATCGCCGGAGCCCAGCAGGTCGAGGCTGCAGTGGCCGGGAGCGGCCACTGCACTCCAGTCTGGGCAACTAAGTGAGACTCCAACTCAAAAAAAAAAAAAGAAAGGCAAAAATGTCTGAAGGGAGCTGGGCATGGTGGCTCATATCAGTAATCCCTGCACTTTGGGAAGCAGAGACAGGAGGACTGTCTGAGCCCAGGGGTTCGAGACCAGCCTGGACAACTTGGCAAGACCTCGTCTCTACAGTAAATCAAAACATTAGCTGGGCGTGGTGGCGCGTGCCTGTAGTTCCACCTACTTGGAAGATTGAGGCGGAAGGATTGCCTGAGCCCAGCAGGTTGAGGCTGCGATGACCGGGAGCGTGCCACTGCACTCCAGCCTGGGTGACAGAGTGAGACTTCAACTAAAAAAAAAAAAAAGTCTGAACGGGAGGAATCTAAGGTGACTTTCCTCCAAATCGCAATGAAGAGGTTAAGATTTCTCACAAACTATTTATTTTGCCAAGCAAATTCGAGAAAAGTAACATTTGAAAATGGTTGAGGTCAATATGAAGTACTTGACACTGAAAGAGAATCATTCAGCATACACACAAGTATACAGGAAAAGGAATTGCTATCAGAGTGATTCTAGGAAGGATCTCTGCCGAACCCCTTTTAATGAACAGCCAAGATTTATTTGTAATGAGAAGCTCCCATTTACGTGCAATTCTTGTTCTAAAAATCTTTAAAGATTTTGTCTTCTGAATCCGAAATTTGCCGTTTTCTTGTTGACTTTGTCAATGTGCTTAGCAAACACTTTATATTTGGATAACACAATAGTAAACTTCACCCAACTCCGGTCATTTTTTTCAGAAATTTTGGGGAAAAAACCAACTGACATACGAATTAATGAGGTTTTACAAAACTCAGCAAACAAGCAGCTCTTGTCTAAAAGTTCGTATAAAACAAAGGCCCCTCTGTGATTATGTTCCCACAACAAAGTGCTACTTCCTAATTAAACCTACACATAAAATAAAGCACTGCCCCAAAAGGCAGCTTTATTTTCAATGCCATAAGAAACTTTCTTTTTTTTTTTTACAAAACAGATTTGATCTTCTAGAGGAACATTACACATTTTACTCACAAATCTGACCTTCTCTCTCAGTGAAATGTTTGCCCAGGTTTAAACTTTTTAAAAGGAAAATATAAAACATTGATTCATTTTCCCGTTTCTTGGCTAAAAATCATATTAGGTAGCGCCGAAATCTACCAGTCACTGCAAAAGCGTGCAAGAAGTGCTAATATCCTGCCTGATTCACAGGGGAGGGGACCCCACTGCAGGGGCAATGCAGGCAAACAGAACAAAAGGGCAGGGGACTAGAATCTGAACCCTCTGAAATCAGGAGGAAATTGAAAGAGCTCTTGTCAATCTCCTCACAGAATCATAACAGAAAGTAAAGCAATAATTGGAGACCAAAGCCAATGAGAGTGTGGCACAGTGTAGAAGGAAATACAGTGTAGAAGGAAATCGCAAGTGGTGACTTGCTGGCCCTGGGCTACAGTTTTCTGTGAGTCCTACCCTTGAGCAATCTACTTAAACTCTCCTACAAGGAGGATCTTATTTGTATTCCAATACTGCTGGGAAGGGCAGGTGAAATAATGTGAAGTAGGAAAAAAGTACTGAATAGTATATAACCTATACCTATAAATTCCTACCTGTATACATGGCAATAAATATTCCTCCTTAAAGGCATACTCAAAACAAAATTAACTACAAATTTGTAATATGCATCTTGTAAATGATTTGTAGCCACTGTATTACTTCATTGGCATGCCTAGAAGATTATCCTTTTTTCACTGGAAACTCAAGTTATTAGCCATAACGAAGAAAAAAAATATATAAGGCCCAGAGACTGTCAGGCAAATGATAGGTAAGCCATACAGAAGACTATTAATGCCGGGCTCGGTGGCTCAGCCTGTAATCCCGCGCCTTTGGGAGGCTGAGGTGAGTGGATTGCCTAAGCCCGCGGGTTCGAGACCCACCTGGGCAACTTGGCGAGACCTCATCTCAACAATAAATCAAAAAAATTAGCCAGGTGTGGTAGCGCGCACCTGTAATTCCGGCTACTCGGAAGGCTGAGGCGGAAGGATCGCCAGAGCCCAGCAGGTCGAGGCTGCGGTGGCCAGAAGCGGCCACCGCACTCAAGTCTGGGCTACGATGTGATACTACAAATAAAAAAAAAAAAAAAAAAAAAAGGAAGACTATTAATGCAGCTTTAAAAATTATTAATGAGTTTTAGTTATATTGGAAAATGTCTGTGCTATAAAGTTAAATATGACATCAGGACACAAACATATATATCACATAATCTCAGCTGGAAGGGGATGGTAGTGCATGGATGCAGAGCCCCGCTTCTTGAATCTCACTGAGTTCCACCCTACAGCAAGCTATTTAAATGATCTAAGTCTCAGTTTTGTCATCTGTCAAAAGGGGATAATAATAGGCACAAACTCATAGGGTGATTATGAGGATTCAATGACATAATCCAGATCAAGCCAGTACAGTGTCTGGCCCAGTAAGTATGTAATAAATGATAGCCTTGTTGTAAAATTATTAAATGTGCAGATTATATGCAAATGTCTAAAAATAAATATGCTAAGATATTATTAGTGATTATGTCAGAGTGAAGAGATTGTAAGTTATTTCGCCTCTTATCGGTACCTTCCAATTTTTCTACGATGATTTCATCTTTCCTAACCAGAAAAAAAGAATGATTGTTGACTTCTGAATTTATTTTCTCCAAATCTGCATAATTGCACTTCTTAGTTAATCCTATTAGCTAACTCTAATTAGATTCTATTAAGGTCTTGTTTAACATTTCCCTGGGTGACATCCTAGATCTTTGGGAATGTGAAGTAATTTGTGGATTAGAAGTATGACAGAGAGAACAAAAATTCAGGTTTATTTAATGTGAGGAATTTGCTAGGCATTCTATATCTTTCATCCTTCATGCTATCACATGCTACTTTGTGAATTGTATTAAAGTATATCACTCTACCACACTTTATGCATGTCCTCCACACCACCCAAACACAAGCTAATAGTAAATAAGCACATCTATATATAAATAAAACTGCTGGCGAGGCACGGTGGGTCAAGTCTATAATCCCAGCACTTTGGTAGGCCAAGGCAAGAAGACTGCCTGAGCTCAGAGCCTGGCAACGAAACCTCATCTCTACAATAAATAAAAAAATTAGCCGGAAGTAGTAGCGTGTGCCTGTAGTTCCAGCTACTCAGAAGACTGAGGCAGAAGGATCGCCTGAGCCCAACAGGTGAAAGCTGTGGTGGCCATGAGTGTGCCACTGCACTCCAGCCTGGGCGACAGAGTGAGACTCCAACTAAAAAAAAAAAAAAAAAAAAAAAACTGTTTCCTCCACCACTGTCCTTCTTAAGGTCCTAGTACCAAGGTCATGCCCTAAGGCAGTTTCTCAGATGACACCTGGTCTGTGGATATATTAGAAGGCAGTCCGTGATTTCACCAGGGGAATACCAGACTTTACATTTTCAACCAAAGTTAATCTAAAAAACTTAGCCTAAGCATATTCAGGATGTAGCTGACCACCATAAAAAAAAAAGGCTGCTTCAGGATGTCGAGGGCAGCTGCATCTCTGAATTTGTGTCACTGAACAAACGCAAATGACTGAGAAGACAGTGCCAGTTGTTAACTTTGGTATTCCACTTTGTGGGGCTGGGGCTGGGATCTGCAAACCACAGGAACCTGTATTCCTGTCCGCCTCGTCCCAGCAGCAGCACTTGGCCCTGGGTGCAGCATTTGACTCTAGTATCCAACTTTTCAGGACTCCTCAGGCCTCCTCACAGACAGGGAACTCTCCTCCAGGGCTCTAGGTGTTAACATCCTCACCTCCTCCCTGGGTGCCACTGCAGCCATGACTATCCCTGAGTTCCGTCTGCTCTCTTTTCCAGTTCTCCCGACACTGCTGAACCAATTCCTCATACTAAGTTTGTTCCTTTCAATGAATGGTGTGGCCTCTGTTTTCCTGCTTGGACCCTAGCTGATATAACACACCATGCATTTCACAGCATAGTAAACGTTTTAAATTGTGGTAAAATTTTTAAAAAGAAAAAGAAAAAGTTGTGGGAAAATATACATGACATAAAACTTATCACTTTAGCTATGCTAAATGTACAGTTCAGTGGCATTAAGCATATTCACATTATTGTGCCACCATCATCATCATCCATCTCCAGAAATTTTCCATCATCCTGAAATATCCTATCCTACCTGCAAAACCTATAATAGCCTGTAATAACTTGCGTGACATAAGTAACTCCATTTTGTAACAAATCTTCCATCTTCACCTAGAAATTAGCCCCTTATGTAACCTCACTGTAATTACATCACACACTCACATTCTTGTTCCCCTCGGTGCTTGGAAACTCCCTAGTTACAAATTCTGTAGCTATCTGTACCCTTTCACAACTAAATATTGTGCCAAAAAATGTAAATCAAATTGTACGGTTTATATAATTTCTGCCTTTATATATCCCTTGCTCACTCTGTTCGGGGCCGAGAGTTCTTTGGACACTAGTCCACTCTCGGTCGCCGGCTATTAAAGGACTCATAATCTGATTCTTGGCGTGCTGGTATCTTCTTTCTCGCACTCTGGTCACAATAATCCCAAACTGAAACTCTGTACCCATTAAACACTGGTTCCCCATTCTCTCTTTCCTCAGCCCCTTGCACTCAACATTCTGCTTTCTGCCTCTATGAACTGACTCTCTAGACACTTCATGTAAGTGGAATCATACACTATTTCTTTTTTTGTAGCTCATTTATTTCACTTAGCGTGATTTTCATCTCCCTAAGGATGAATGACATTGAACATCTTTTCATCTGACCGGTGTATTAACCTTAAATATAGTGTTTCTCAAGCTGAAAATGCTGGTGTTCTTCTACTAAGAAACACTACCATAGGGAATAAAATTTAATATAATTAGAGGTGCCTACAGGTTTTTGACAATTATAAAATTCAAGATCCATGAAATGTGTCTAGCCTCTCTCATTCTTTTACATTTCATGATGTTAAAAAAGATCACTGACTCAATTCGGATTAGTACTGGTTTATGAGCTCTTAAATCACTTGACGGTGAGGAGCATTTTATCAGTGGAGAATGCTACATACATGTTAATTTTATATTTGTTCAAACTAACACAAAAGTTTTACTTTTCTTAAAACTGACCACACACATTTAGTTCCCTAAATATCTAACAATGTGGCTTCCAAAATATCAATCAATAAAAGAAATGAATAGCAGACATTATTTTAAAGAAACAAAGAAATAAATCTAATCATTCCTCTTGTAATATGTTACTAAAACAAACACTCTGTAGCTAAACCTTATTGCAAATTATACAACATTTATGAACTTTCTGAGAATACTTTTTACCTTTTCTTTAGTTTATCTTCCAGATAACCAATCATTATGCACAGAAGCTAAAAATGCTGTAATTTCAACAGCTATCATCAATTGGAAAATCAATAAAGCAATCAATGTCTTTAGTATTTGCCATCACAGAATGCAACTAATTTGGTCATAAAACCTCAGGAGCTGATATTTACTAAGTCACATGATACTGTTTTACGACTCCTGATAATATTAAAGTCAATCTATAATTTTACTTTGGAAATCTATACTTTTGATTTTACATTTTTACAGAACTGAAAAAAAGCAGTCAAAAGGTTTGTTTGCTCACTGTCATCTTTTATCCAGGCTGTGAACAAGAAAAGAGAAAGAAGAATTAAAAAAAAAAAAAAAGCATTAATCCACACTGCAATTATTCACTCAGTGCCTAAACTCTGCCGATATCTGGGCTCACAGGAGAGAACAAGACACCCCTCAGTAAATGTTAACAGGGAAAGGAAAGGGAAGAGAAAGAAGAGGAGGAGAGGAAGAAGCTGTGGTTCCCACCCTCATGGAGTGTATGGTCTAGAATTAATTAGTCGCTGACTAATGGTTGGCTTGACAGGGAAACAAACAGATTTTGGCAATGAACAAAAGTTATCAGTTGCAGCCAAGCTCTAGATCTGGTCAGTGAGACCTGAGAAACAAGGGGAAGATGTGAGAGAAAAAAGGAGATAATAGTAACAAGGCAGAGATCTGGCAATCAGCACCCAGATAGAATTCAAATTTAGCATCACTACTGGTGGGACAACCAGCCCTAGGATGTGAGGTGATAGAAAGTAGCCAGGATCGCTCATGGTGTGTTTTTGTCAAAAAAGATTTAACTGGAATTTAATCAGGTCTCTAGAGTTCAATTTAGTTTATAGGACATAGAGGTCATAAAAGAACAGGTTTAAAAAACCATAATGAAATAATCTGGCAAATCCAGAATGTGGGACATTCTACAAGACAAATGTCCTGGTCTATTAATAATCCAATTATCATTTTTTTAAAAGTAAAGGACAATTCAGGTTAGAAAAGCAGATTAAGAAGCATAACAGGCCAGGCTCAGTGGCTCAGCCTGTAATCCCAGCACTCTGGGAGGCCGAGGTGAGTGGATTGCCTGAGGCCACGGGTTTGAGACCAACGAGGGCAACTTGGCGAGACCTCGTCTCTATAATAAATAATAAAAAAAAAATTAGCCAGACATGGTAGCACATGCTTGTAGTTTTGGCTACTTGGAAGGCTGAGGAGGATGGATCGCAGGAGCCTGGCAGGTTGACGCTGGGGTGGCTGTGAGTGTCCTTGGGCGACAGAGTGAGACTACAACTCAAAAAAAAAAAAAAGCATAACAATCAAGTAGTCTTTATTGAATCCTGGTTTGAACAAAAAAAGGCTTTAAAAGACATTGGTGAGTAAATTGGGAAAATTGGATATGGACGGTGAAACCATTAATAGAAAATACCGTCAATTTTGTCAAGGGGGCTAATGGCATGAAGTCTCTGTAGAACAAATGTCTTTAGTTTTTGAAGAAACAAGCTGAAGTATTGGTAAAATGTTGCAATGACTGCAATTCACTTGAAACATACATGGCCCAGTTATTAAAAACCTCTGGATATCAGGGGTGGATATATGTGTATTCACTGTAATATGCTTTCTACATATTCAAAAATGTTAGTAATAAAAAGCCTCGATAAGTGAATAAATCTGAGAAAGGTTTGATGAGATATAAGCATAATGCATTCTTTAAAAAAACCTGAAAGCACAGCATAATTTTTATACTGTGTAAAAGATAAATAAATTTCCGAGTACTAATTATTTTAAGTGACCTTATTTTAGAAAATTACCCCAACACACCAGAAAGTACCTAGAGGTCTGTAACTGTGTGACTATGCTTGCCTTTGAAATGTGTCTTACAGATCTAAAATGAATGCTCCCTTCTGAAATTCCTCATTCTAACATAAAGCAAAAGGCTTCCCTTCAAAATGAAGTCCAGCAGGAAGAATTTCAACAGAGGACAGTCTAACATAGGTTTGAATTCTATATGTAAAATATTCTGGTTTTTTTTAGATTCGAAAATATAGTTTATTTAGAAAGTAAATTGGAAAGTGAGAGGAGGAGAGGAGATTCACCTCCCCAAGGTAGGGGAGGGGACCAAAGCTTAGGAAAACATGGTGGCCATAGCTCAATGAACACATGGCCTGGTCAATGCCTAACAAAAACAATGGCCAATGTCCAGTTCTTAATTTGGCCAAACTCATATAATATCACATTCCTAATAATCAGCAGAGTTTTACTTTTTTCCTTAGAAAAAGCAAAATAAATTAGAGAGGTTATGGGAAAACCAAACCATTCTTACCACTGAGATAAAAACAAAGGCCAGCGTAAAAAAAGGAGCTTTTTTCTCTTTTTCTTTAGAGAAATTTGAAAATATTAAAGTGTGTCACATTGATTCAAGTCTTATAGCTGAAAGCTACTGAGAGTGTTATTTCACTTCCATAATACTATGAACCTAAGCGTGGAAAAATGTCTCCTGATTTTCACATTTTGCTACCTTATTTGCTGTAATTATTACAGGTAAAAACTTCCTTGTACACAAATATAGAGTATTGCCTTGCCTTCTTCTTAAAATCGTGCACATTGAAAAAATTATCACTATTCAAAGAGCTCTGATTATTTGTCATTAAATCTCCCAAATTCCTATTTCAATTCTACATTGCACATTTCAACTACCTTTACCTTTCAACTGATCTAAATATTTTACATGAAATTTATGAGTTCCAACACAAGAGAAACTAAATGGAAATAAGTAAGAACGGCATGCAATGGCTTTTCTAGAGAACTCAAACCAGAAACGGTGACAACAGCTCCAAAATGCCTGCCATCTTCTTTGTTCATTCCTTCCACTCAGACTCGTTTCCCTTTCTTTTCCTCTCTTTTCCCAGGAACACTGGGGAAACCAGGGCTCATGTCATATTTCTCAATTCTCCTACATGGCCTTGAAGCAAGGCTAGAGGATGTGGGTGTAGCTGGAGCCAATTATACTGTGCCTCCCCCAACTCAAGCTGAAGGTTCTGCTCATGTTAGCACTGGATAACTCCAGCTTCCACATGGCCCAGACAGACAGTATCTGGCCGGGGAGACATGATCAAGAGGTTTGACATGACTCCTGTGTGTTTCCTAGCTTTATACAACTCTTTTTTTTTTTCAGTTGGAGTCTCACTTCATCGCCCAGGCTGGAGTGCAGTGGCATGCTCAAAGTCACTACAGCCTCGACCTGCTGGACTCCGGCGATCCTTCTGCCTCAGCCTTCCAAGTAGCTGGAACTACAGGCGCACGCTACCACGCCTGGTTAATCTTTGATTTATTATAGAGATGAAGTCTTATCAAGTTGCCAGAGGTTGGTATCGAACCTGCGGCCTCAGGCAATCCACTCGCCTTGGCCTCCCAAAGTGCTGGGATTACAGGCTGAGCCACCGAGCCTAGTCCTTTATACAACTCTTGCACACGATAACAACAAGACAGTAAACTCAAAGGTAGGGACTGCATGAGTTGCGCCCTCACCCTTCCTTTCCATCTGTCAGCATTCAGCACAGCCTGACATACTGATGTCGTACCCTGAATGGCTATGTGTACCCTGACAACACAGTTTCAAAGAACATTAACCATATGGAAGCAGCTTCAGCATCTCTTTCAAGACACCTAGGAAGGATAAATGTGACAGGAAATGGCACCATGGACTACTTCTGTATACCACTTGACTTGCCCTGGTAGAAAATAGTGAGACCAGAATGTAAACATGTCAAGAGACAAGCCAGGTTGTCCCAAAAGTCATCAGAAGACCACAGCTCAGTAACTCACGGACAATTCTCAATGGTTCTGGCTTTACCTACCTGTCTTAAATCCAGAGTGATTGTGACCCAGTGGTATTCTCTCCCGTTTTGAATGCTGGGGCTTTGCCACCAGTTATTGGTACCATCGATCGCATTTGAAATTGGATGGCGTTCTGTTAAAAGAAAACAAAAACATAAATTTCTCTCAGCTCTTGTTTTAAATTTTTTCAGTTCTAAACTGTAATGTTGGCCGGGCATGGTGGCTCATATCTGTAATCCCAGCACTTTGGGAGGCCGAGGCGGGAGGATTGCTTGAGCCCAGGAGTTCAAGACTGGCTTAGGCAACATAGCAAGAACTAATCTCTAAAATAAAAATAAAAAAATTAGCCAGGCATAGTGGTATGTGCCTATAGTCCCAGCTACTCAGGAGGGTGAGGTGGAAAGATGGCCTGAGTCCAAGAGTTTGAGGCTGCAGCGAGCTATGATCGTACCAATGCACACCAGCCTTGATGACAGAGTGAGACCTCGACTCAAAAATAAATAAAAATAATTTTAAAAATCTGTAATGCTAATGGAAATGAATAGCAGTGAAGGTAAACACGATGATCGTGACTTCCTAATAGAGGTCTAAGCCATCATTTCAGAAGGTCTACATTCCCAGGGAACTTCCAAATAGAAGGACCAACACTTGCCTCTGGGGTTCGCGCTGTTGCCATCACAGATCCGGCACTGTGGGTTTCGCACGGGCCGACCAGGCACGTGCTCCACAAGTTTGCAGAACATCTCGGGCCCCTTCTCGCCACAGGTGGCATTGGTGCCAATGTGAGCATTGCTGGCAAGATTGAGAATGGCAGGAAACAGGCCTGAAAGTCAAAATTCACCACATCAGCTGAACCACTTGCAATCAATAGAGTGAGACTGTCGCATCCCACTTCGAGGTGAATGATGAGGAGATTGTAAGTTTGTGTGCTGAGTAAAGGACATCTTACGCAATAGCAGAGTGGTTTCGTTAATACAAAATTCTAGGACAGGCAAAACTCATCTGTGAGAAAAACTCAACCCTGGTTGCAGGGGGTGATGACTGCCTGTGGAGGGACACAAGGGAACTCTCTTACTGTGTTCTGTATCTTGATAAAGGTTTGGGTTTCACAGGCAGAGGCAACTGTGAAAAAAAAAATCAGAATGAGTACACCTAAGATTTTGTGTAATTTGTGTATTTTAGTATGTGTACATTTTACCTCAAAGAAAAAATCACAAACCAATATTTAAATGTTTAGGAATGACGTGTACTTATGCCTTTAACTCACTTTGAAATACATTTAAAAAAATTCAACTAGCTTGATGGATAGAGAGATGGCTACATGGACAGATAGTTGGTAAAGAAAGTAGAGTGAATGTTAATTGTAGGGTCTATGTGGGAGGAGAGATGTTTACTCTATAGCCTTTTCACTTTCCTGATTGAACTTTCTATAATAAAATGTTAGGAAAACAGGCTTGAAGACAAGTTTCAAGTGATTCGGTGCATATATTTACCAAGGAAATTCAAACAACTTTCACTTGAAAGAAGGGCATTTTTTCTCTCCTCACCTGGTTCCAGTTGCCTCTGGTAGAACTTACAAAGTCTTTTCTATAATTACCTAATTTTTTCCCCTCTCTCTCTCTTTACTGCCTGTCTTCTTTGGTGAATAAAACTTTAGAACACAAAGATCCGATTTTCAAAATTCTTTTAAGTTTGGTATTAATCTTTGCCTTTGTACAGTGCCTTTGTCTCAACTGATTTTATCTCCAAGCAGCTGGGATCAGTACTCGGTCCCAACTATTCAGAAGACAATTTCTGTATGACTATGAGAAAAATCCCTCCAGGATGTTCTTTAGAGATTTAATTTTATCTTGGTAAAAGAGGATAAAGGCAGTGAAGATTCATAAAGATCCAGAGACCATGGTGAACATGATGCTGAGGACGCATTCTCCATTAATGGACAATGTGAACTGAGAGTGTATTGGGAGGATCTTAGCTTAGTGGGGTTTCTCTAACTTATTGGAACTTGATCTTCAAAGATCACAGAAGATGATATTTTCTTTGTAAAGAATATATGGCAACACTATTTCTGAAATGTTTATTTTTCAGTGAAATTTGAATAGCACAGTATAATTTTAGTAACATGAATTCATGTCTTCATTTTTTTATGTTTTATGTACTGCCTAATATTTTCAATGATCTTTTCTACTATAAATATTTTAACAATTTAAATTATTAAAGCAAAAAATGGTTACTTTTGTAAAATTTGCTACATTGTAAAACTTACCAGGCACCTATGTAGTAAAGTAATTGTTCAACGACTTTTCACATAAAATAGAACTACCAGCCAGGCACAGTGGTTCAAGCCTGTATTCCCAGCACTTTGGAAGGCCGAGGCAGGAGGATTACTTGAGGCCAGGAGTTTGAGACCAGTCTAGGCAACATAGTGAGACCCCATTTCGTTAAAATAAATAAGTTAGTTAAAAAATTAAAAAAGAACTACCTATTAGTAGTTTTACTTGACTAGAAGGACCCTATTAAATCAATCTATCCTGGGCCACCGAGAAAAAGCAGCTCACACCTCATGAACATAAACGTAACTTTTTTTGGTGAATAATATATGAATTGTAATAAACAGCATCGGTAGTTCTTTGTACTTGATAAGTTTCAGAGAACTTCCATTTTTCCTTACCTTTCTGGTCTGCTAAATATACTTTCAATAAAAAGAAAGGCAAATTGCTTCATTAGCGTGGCTATGAAAAAAAAAACCTTTAAATAATTATCTCGTAAAAATTTCCAGGTTGTCTTCCACTACAACTAAATCTTTCTTCTCAAATAAGCTAGTATTTGAAAAAAAAAAATCTTTACTAAAAATTGTGCCTTACATTTGACATTTACTCTCTCTTCAAAGTTATCGAGTAACGACTATTGCTTGTTGCACAGGACTGCATCTGTTAGATGAAAGAAATACAGACTAGAGCAAGCACGTTTTTAAAAGAATTTTTAAAAAGTCCCTCAGGTTGCTGAATCATTTCAAAGACTGGAGAAATATTTCAATAAAGCGAAATGACTTGAACATTGGGGAGGAGGAGGGAAGGGAAATCAAAGCGTGAGAAGGGGCATTGGGATCAAGACCCTACTAACAGCAAAGTTTGATTCTACACATAAAAACCAAAGACAGAGCAAGGGCTCATGCGTGACACAGTTTCCCCATTACTCAGTCATGCGCTTAATAAATCAGACTATACCTTTGTTGAGAGACATTATTTACTTTAGTTACTGTTACTATGATACTAATTTGCACCTCTTCTCCCATTCGGGACACACAATAGAATCATTCCTCTATCTGTGGATTTAACCAGTAGCTAAATAATTTATAATGCCAAACTCCATCAAGCGTGAAATAAATTCCTTCTCATTCACCAGTGGTTTTTGTTTTTCAACCCCTTTACTCACATCCTGAGTATACTTGGCCCTCTTAATTGCATTTCAGGACCGTGTTAACCTACTGGAAAGTTCCCTTATTAACATGAAGTGAAAAATTGCCACCAAGCTGACAGACAACAATACTATATGTCATTAGCACGGTTTTTCACCTCAGACACTTCCAGATAGTTTAATAATTCATTTTTAGAGGTTTTTGGGTTTTTTTCCCATCAGAATGTATTTTCCCTGTCTTAAAAACAAAGTACCTAAAAGATTAACTAGGCTTAAGGCCTATCACACCAAATTGTTCATCAATATTTTTCAAATGATTCAGAGCCAATGGTTCAGAGATTTACTTCATTTGTGTGTAAGAGAAGTATGAGCTTTATTTTTCTCCCCATTTTGGAAAAAAAAGTTTTTGAGTTCCACAAAATGTTCTATTTGCCTAATTTGTACTCACAATCGATGGGATGTTCTGAAATGAAAATTATTTGCAATTCTTAGCCGGAGGATCTGGGGTAATATTTTCAGATCATTTTTCACTGAATGAAATACAGGAGAATGAGTATTTTATATGGCTAAATAATCAAGGTGGTTTCTGGTGTCAGAATTTTTTATTTTGAAGAACAATCAAAGCTACTTATTCAATCTATGGAGAAATCTGAAAAAAAGTAGGAATTTAAATGTCTAAACTGGGAAACCTGTGGTATTTTTTTTTAAACACTCGAATTCATTCTGTTTGGCATTTACCCAACTCTCACTTCCCTAATTTTACCCACTCACCCAATTCACCATCTACAAGTTGATTAGAGAAGTCTGCTATTAGAAAGAAACTACCCTGTTTTTTCAGCTGTCTTTCTGAGTCTGGGCCGTTGTCTGACTGAACAATAAAAACAGCACCTCTAACAACTACAAATAGCATTATTCAGAACAAAATCAGGGCAGTATTTAATAATATTCCAGGATAATAATATCAAGGTATTCTAATAACAGTATTCCAGGCTAATATTACAGTAGTCTAATGACATAAATATTAGGAGAATGTATGAAGTCCTATTCAGTAACCTATCCATGGCTTAACCACATGAGTCAGAAAAAGCAAGTGATGTTTGACTCGCTCAGTAAATTTTAACGGGAATCTCTTTGGTGCAAAGCACTATGCCTGGCAACTCCTGGGACATTAAGAAGACTGACCAAGCTCTTCTTCACCCCAACACTCTCCAATCAAGAGGAAAAGAGTGGCCTCAGCCTGTAATCCCAGTACTTTGGGAGGCCGAGGTGAGTGAATTGCCTGAGCCCGTGGGTTCAAGACCCGCCTGGGCAACTTGCGAGACCTCATCTCCACAATAAATCAAAAATTAGCTGGGCATGGTAGCGCGCACCTGTAGTTCCAGCTACTTGAAAGGCTGAGGCGGAAGGATTGCCAGAGTCCAGCAGGTCGAGGCTGCGGTGGCCGGGAGTGGCCACTGCACTCTAGTCTGGGCGACAGAGTGAGACTCCAACTCAAAAAAAAAAGAGGAAAAGAGAAACATCTACTCACAGATGCTGGTAAGTATAATATTCAAAATGCAGCAATGTTTAAGAGAACCAGTTAAGCATAATCCAGGCAGAAATATAAGGGCATGTGCTCAGACATGGATAGCTCTTAGACCTTTTCCTGGGTCCTCTGAATACTCTTTAGATTAATTTCAATTTCCTTCCCTTTTGCACCTTTCATAGATTCATTCACATCCTACTCATTCTTCAAGCCAAGCCCAAATCTTTCCTGAATTCCAGGCTAATGTCAATGTCCTTCTTTCATTATGCCCCACTCCATCAGTAATCAGTCATACAGAAGATCATTAATTTACTGACCTGTCCCCCCCCCCCCCCAGTCCTTCTCCCCCACTATCTTTCTCCATTAAATAAAAACACTTGGCTACTCTGTGAGTTCTTTCAGGGCAGCAACCCTGTCTTACTTGCCCTGGGCCAGTATCTGCCCCAAGTCAATGCTTGATAATGCCTGAATGAAAGAATAAATGAAGGCAGGAATGTTCTCTCACTGACAGATCACTCACAGAGGCACAGGAAACATCTAGACTCTTATCCTGGTACCACCACTAACTGACTATATGTCTTTGAGAAGTCAACCTCTCAGCCTCTATTTCCTCAGCTATTAAATGGGTACCTCTGTAAGTCCTTTTTTTTGAGGCACCATGATTCTAAAATTTTACTTTAAAAGACTACCAGGTAAATTTGCCCACCATTCTCTTTCTCTCTATTTGGAAAATATGATAGGAAAAACTTTTCTCCATTCAATATGCAGAATGGGAAGGGGAAGTAATTTGGTAATTCTTCAGTCTTCTTGTATAAAAGAAGCAAATAAAAATATAAAGCTAAATTATTATTCTTTGCTCCTTTGTGCTTTATATTGAAGCTGACCCTTTTATTAAAAAAAGGGATTCCATAAAATGTCCTTTATTCTCTTTAGAAAGATAACAAACAAGTCATCATGAGTGGAATTTTTGGTAGAAGTAACACATCCTGGTTGAGAAAGATTAGGTAAAATTTAAGTTTATCAAGCCTTTCTTTACATCTATCACTTCGTAGGGTTAACTTCCAATTCTTCTTTTTTTGAGTTGGAGTTTCACTCTGTTGCCTAGGCTGGAGTGCAGTGCCATGCTTACAGCTACCACAGCCTCAACCTGATAGGCTCAGGTGGTCCTTCCGCCTCAGCCCTCCAAGTAGGTGGGACTACAGATGCACGCCACCACACCCAGCTAAGTTTTTTATTTATTGTAGAGAGGAGGTCTCGCCAAGTTGCCCAGGCTGGTCTTGACCCTTTGGGCTCAGGCAATCCTTTCTCCTCAGCCTCTCAAAGTGCTGGGATTACAGGCGTGAGCCACTGCGCCTGGCTCTAATTCTTAAGAATGAGATACTACCTCCCTTTCAGCACAATGAACAAGTAAGGTGCAGAACACAGGCAGGAAAGTCGTTCTCCAGAACTCCCACCTTAAGATGACTTGGAAGAGAAACAGATGATGTTCCCCACCACCTTGACTTAGAAAGCCAGAGAACTCTTGGAGGATGGCTTTTATTTTGTTGATGCCTATGGCAAGAGCTTGTCCTTCCTCTCGCCTACTCCCCAGGGAAGTGTGTAAGTCTACATTGTGTGAAATTATTTGAAAACTCTAAGTTCTATTAGAATGACATATATAGTGTCTCACCTGTGTGTGCAGGGCTAAAATGGAGATGTTAAATCTAATCATGTGTTTTATATCAACTCTATTTAAATCCAAACTCTATTAAATCACTAGTACCAGTGAAAGACAGTGTTGGTAACGAGTAAGAATACAGGCTTTTGAGTTGGGCAGCCCAGAGTTTGAATTCCAAGTCAACCAGTTGCCCATAGTGTGGCCTAGGTTGAGAGGCTTTGCATCTCAGTCTCCTTATTTGAGCAATGAGAAGCATGGGACCTAGGTATTTTTGTAAGCAATATGTGAGATAATGTGGTTGAAAGGGCTTTAGCCAATGTATTAAAGGCTCAATAAATAGCTGTTGTTATATTTTCATATTACCAGTAGATATCACTAATACAAATTTCCTCAAATACGAGACTTTCAAGGCTATATAGTTCATATATTTGAATCTCTGTTTCTCCAGTTAAGTTTTAGTTGAATAAGTGGGTTTGCATTTAGGGGCCATTGGGTAGGAAAAACACCTACCAGCCAGGCACAGTGGCTCACGCCTGCAATCCCAGCCCTTTGGGAGGCAAAGGCAGGAGGATTGCCTGAGTCCACGGGTTCGAGACCAACCTGAACAAGATGGCGAGACCTCGTCTCTACAATAAATCAAAAAATTAGCCGGGCTTGGTGGCTCAGCCTGTAATCCCGCGCTTTGGGAGGCTGAGGTGAGTGGATTGCCTGAGCCCGCGGGTTCGAGACCCGCCTGGGCAACTTGGTGAGACCTCATCTCCACAATAAATCAAAAAATTAGCCGGGCATTGTAGTGCACGCCTGTAGTTCCAACTACTTGGAAGGCTGAGGTGGAAGGATCACCAGAGCCCAGCAGGTCGAGGCTGCAGTGGCCGCTTGCGGCCACTGCCCCCCAGTCTGGGTGACAGAGTGAGACTCCAACTCACAAAAAATTTAATAATAATAGTAAAATAAATAAATCAATCAAAAAATCATCTGGGTGTGGTGGCACATGCCTGTAGTCCCAGGTACTTGGAAGGGCGAGGTGGGAGGATCGCTTGAACCCAGCAGGTTGAGGCTGCGGTGGCTGTGAACATGCCACTGCCCTCCAGTCTGGGTGAAAGAGTGAGACTTCAACTCAAAAAAAAAAAAAAAAAGAAGAGAAAAAGAAAAAAGAAAAGCACCTACCTTGAAATAGAAGAAACACACTCAGCCCAGAGGGATGTGCACCCTGGGTAGAGGCATGAAGGAAAGGCAGATTTTGGCTTAATTCACAGACTCTCCAAGGCATGGACTCACCACATAGGATACTGTGCAAGAAGGCTTCTTCAATTCACACTTTCTCTTTTATTTCCTTCCCTCCCCCACTTCCTTTGTGTTTCTTCCCTCCTCCCTACCTTCTTTTTTCTCTTTTATCTGATTGTTTTTTCTGCCGTAGCCTTTGCAACATTGTAGCATTGAGTCCTCTAGGTTAACTGCACATTTGTAAATTACAATTTCCTTTCATTGTCATGTGAGCAGACAAGGAAAGACATTTCTGAGGAGGTAACATTTGACTAGTTACCTAAAAAAAAGAGAAAGAGCTAGCCATGCAAGATAGCGCTGTATTTTAATATATTTGGTTTTCTTTGTAATATATATTTTTTACACATTTAAAAACATGCTTGCCATCACCATCTATCCCCTGAGCAAAGGGTTCATCATCTCTCACCTAGAGGACTTTTACAGCTTTTCTTCCTCTCTCCAATTTTATCCCTCTTCAATGTATATTAAATGCACATTTGACAAAGTCACTCCTCTCCTTAAATGTCTTCCAAGACTCCCCCAAGACATTTTAAGCTCAAACCGCTTAATAAATTTTCAAACATCAAAAAAAAATCAGAAAAAGAAATGCTGAAAATAGGTCCATAAGCTTTGCCAGAGGGGTCTGCTGGTACCAAAAAGGTCAATAGCCTGAGCAGGGAAGGTGATTCAGCTAAATAGCAAGGAGTTAATGGCAGAGGACAAAGTCAAGGAGGTGGTGAAGGTGATTCCTGGTCTCCTTTCTTCACCTTTTCTTCCAGGAACTTACATATCCCTAGACAAAAGTGGACAAGAGGCCCATGACCTTCTGCCCCAGGTAGACGGTGAAGGCGAGTGGGAGGGGCTCTGGTCAAAAAGCTCAGGTGAGCCGGACTCAGTGGCTCAGCCTGTAATCCCGCGCCTTTGGGAGGCTGAGGTGAGTGGATGGCCTGAGCCCGAGGGTTCGAGACCCGCCTGGGCAACTTGGTGAGACCTCATCTCTACAATAAATCAAAAATCAACCAGGCATGGTAGCGCGTGCCTGTAGTTCCGGCTACTTGGAAGGCTGAGGCAGAAGGATCGCCCGAGCCCAGCAGGTCGAGGCTGTGGTGGCCAGAAGCGGCCACTGCACTCCAGTCTGGGCGACAGTGAGACTCCAAATCAAAAAAAAAAAAAAAGCTCAGGTGAAGTCTTCAATGACCTGACTGAGTCTGCAGGGGGCAGCAGTTGCCTCCAGCTCTGGTCCTCAGTGCATCCAAGTTGCCTGGGCCAGAGGGTGAGATACCTTGAGAAAATGAATTAAAACTTTTATAATACCTTGAAAGCCCCTCCCTCTGGGGAATAAAATCACTCTCATAAATGCAACTATTATCTGATTTCTTGCATTTGTCATGCCAGCATATTTTCAGGGACACCTTCTCTGTGAAAGCTGAGGACTGTGGGGACCTAGGAAAGCAGGGAGGAATCAGGAGGAAGGAAGGTTTAAGCCGAAATTATTTACAGCAGCGCATCCCTCATGGCTCCAGAGACTATTTAAAAGCTGTGGCAAAATTCACCTTCACTCAAACTTTTTTCCCCAGAAAACAATACAAATATACCAATCTAGTATGAAGTAGATGCGTTTGGAAATTAAACATAAATGAAACTGTGTTTTCCCATTGCCTGCCTTCCCGCTACTCCATATTTCCCTTATCTCCACTTCTGATTGATCAGCAATCAGCAGTGGCTTCTTAGAGTGAGAACTTCCTTACGTCCCTGTCCCTGTCCCTTTCCCGTGGGAAACCTGCCGCCAACATTTTCTCGTAACAGGAGTATGCCATTTAAAGAAGTTCGGTTTCAAGTTATTTGTGATAAATTAAAAATGATTTTAGTCACGACTAAATGAAACTGTTGTGTATATCAAAGGCCAGCATTCTCAAGACGTTTAAGTACTAAAACATCAAAGCGAAGGCTTAAATATGTAAAGTACATAAAAGTCTTGCTTGCTTAATGTAAAACAGGACTTTTATTTCCAACAAGAACTATTCAGAATTACCAGATAGTTCATTTCTTACACAAATAAAGAAATCTCTAATGCTTGGGAGCATTTTAAAAAGTGAACGTGACTTGAGTCACCTCTAAGCATGGAGCCCTTTGGCTTGACACAAGTACTAAGGAGAGAATCTCTTTCCCACTCCCTTTTCCTTTCCCTTCGAAAGCAAATACTTGGGTTTTGGACTAAACCATTGATGGCTGTTAGTAAACGAAAAGCTTTAAGATAGTCTAGAGATTCCACTGGGTAAGCACCAGGGTCCTCTCCAACATAGGACCAAAAAAAAAAAAAAAAAAAATGGGAGTGGGGGTTGGTGGTAAAAAAAAAAAAAAGAAGGGAGCTACTGAAACAATGAAGAAGAAAGAAAGAGAAAAATAGAGAGTCAGGGACAAAAGGCAGGAAGGGAGGAAAGAAGAAGAGAAGGAAGGAGAAAAGAAAAGAAAGAACCACACATAAACAGGGAAAAGGCAATTCCAAACTCCTGGGAGTCTGACATTTAACACAGTTAATTTTTTTTCCTTTCTCACGTGGGAAGAAGAAGAGAAGTTTAATCTCAAAAAACAAGAGGGGGTGGTGAGCAAAGGGACTTAGCAGGGTTGTGCTCAGAGTTTCATTTCCATAGCAATGCTCTCAAGGTGTCCTTGACAAAGACGGAGGTTTTTACTGAGAGATAAGCATGTGATATGAGCAAGTTAGGCACAAATATTGTAGAAAAACAGTGCATTACCACTAGCCACCGACTTCTCCCATGATGGTTTGTTGAATACTCATATTCAACGACACCATAGTTTCTGATCTGATATACAAGTTTAGTTGCAGAAAAAAAAATCTAATAATCCGTTCATTGTGAAATGGCATTCACCTTTGTTGCCAAGGGCAATAATTTAAATATTCTACCCGATCAGAATCAGTATTGCACAACAGGCAAAACACAAAAGCACCACCACATGCACACATATCTAAAACTTCGGATGATTTCTATTGTCTTGAGAAAGTCACTGCTCCTCCTTCCTTCCAAATCCTTACAGAAGAAAGTCAAAAAACAAGTGCAACCTTTAAGTTGGATATTGACAATGCTGTTGGATTAAAATGCATTTACGTTAGATGTTGGTAATATCATGTAAAATGATTGCAATGTGTATATCCATTATTTGAATACTTAAAGCATCAATTAGTTCAACATTTTCTAATCAGCCCAAACATTTCCAAATGCTATAAACTTTTCTAGACCCTCAAAGGTATTTGTGGTCTCTCCTCTTTCTTCTGCCACTTCTGTGCGCTCTAGCATACAGAGTTTACTTGCCTGTGCTTTTAACTGTGAGCATCTCTGGTTATCCCAGGCCTGTGTTGATGACTGCTTCCTGGGTGTGTGACTGTGCGGTCGCCCTTGGACTAGTGCTCTGCTGAAACTGTCTGAAATGACCAATGACTGAAACAAGGGGTCCCCCACACTCTCATTTTGCACTGGCTGTTTAACTATGTAACTTGTCCTGCGAGTGCCTGGTGGAAGTTTCAGCAGGGAATTGTCCCGGGACCAATGTCTCTGATCAAATAATTTGGCATTGGAGATGTCAAAAGCTTCACCCCCTCTAGCTGAACACCAGCACAGTGACCCTAAGGTGGCTGGATCCACCAGATTAGAGCTATTTTTATTGCAGTACATATCTCCAGGGACATCTTACAAACGAAGAAATCATTTCAGATATCTTTCACCTTATGCACCAACAGTGGACAAATATATTTAACAACTAGAATTAACATTCCAACCATAGGTAGAGTTCGATTATCTTAGGTGTCATTCTCACTAGAATTGAAAATACTATATTGATTGCCTGAGCCCACGGCTTGAGACCAGCCTGGGCAACTTGATGAGACCTCATCTCTACAATAAATCAAAAAATTAACTGGGCGTGGTAGCGCGTGCCTGTAGTTCTGGCTACTTGGAAGGCTGAGGCGGAAGGATCGCCAGAGCCCAGCGGGTCGACGCTGGGGTGACCGTGAGCGTGCCACTGCACTCCAGCCTGGGCGATGGAGTGAGACTCCAATTCAAAAAAAAAAATACTGTATCTTCTTAGTCCTAGTACCATTTTTCCCCCTGAAATTAGGCTGCTTCCTTATAAAGACATATACATTTAATGTGACCATTTTCCTCTTTTTCAAAAAGCTGCTACTAGATTAAGGATACATCTAAGAATTGTATTCACTGTCTCTAATTCTTTGTCTCACATCCTCTCTTCATGCAGCTCCAACTGGGAATCTGTTCCTTATAACTTCTAAAAATGCTCTTTTTGGCTGGGTGTGGTGGCTTCACACTTATAATTCCAGCACTTTGAGAGGCTGAGGTAAGAGGACTGCCTGAGCCCACGGGTTTGAGACAAGCCTGGGCAACTCGGTGAGACCACATCTCTACAATAAATAAATTTTAAAAATAGTCAGGTGTGGTGGCACATGCCTGTAGTTCCAGCTACTTGGAAGGTTGAGGTGGAAGGATTGCCTGAGCCTAGCAGGTCAAGGCTGCGGTAGCCATGAGCATGCTACTGCACTCCAGTGACAGAGTGAGACTCCAACTAAAAAAAAAATGTTCTTTTCAAGATCTCCATCGACTTCCATCTTGCCAAACCCAACAAGTAGTTCACCTTCAGCTTATGTGATCTCATAGTCACTATTGTAAAAAAATGATCTTTCGTTCTTAAACTCTATTTCTTTTGGTTTCTATACTACACAAGTCATGCTACATACATACATCACAAATCAAAGAGACTCCTACTTTTCCTCAAGCAAACTGTCAGTCTCTTCTGCTGATCATCCTGAAAGTCTTCACATGACTTGATTTTCTATGGAGAGCAGCACATTGCTCAGTCACCACACAGGCTCACTCACCATACAGGTTCACTCAACACATGGGCTCAGTCACCACACAGACTCAATCACCACACAGGCTCTCTCACCACCCAGGCTCAGTCACCACACAGGCCCACTCACCGCACAAACTCAGTCACCACACAGGCCCACTCACCACACAAACTCAGTCACCACACAGGTCCACTCACTGCACAGACTCACTCACCACACAGACTCAGTTGCCACACAGGCCCACTCACCGCACAGATTCACTTACTACACAGACTCACTCACCACACAGGCTCAGTCGCCACACAGGCCCACTCACCACACAAGCTCAGTTACCACACAGGCTCTCTCACCACTCAGGCTCAGTTACCACACAGGCCCACTCACCACACAGACTCAGTCACCACACAGGCTCATTCACCACACAGGCCCACTCCCCACACAGGCTCACCCAACACACAGGTGCACTCACCACACAGGCTCACTCACCCCAGGCTCGGTTACCACATAGCCCCACTCGCCACACAGGCCCACTCGCCACACAGACTCAGTTACCACACAGGCACACTCACCACACAGGCTCACTCATCACATAGATGCAGTCACCACACAGGCTCAGTCACCATACAGGCTCAGTCACAACAAAGGCTCAGTCACTACACAGGCTCCATCACCATACAGGCTCACTCACCACATAGGCTCAGTCACCACACAAATGCAGTCTCATGGCAAAACAAGGAAAGTAATATACTTTCCCAAAAAGCTGTCTCCAAAAATGGATTGAGGGGCAGAGACCTGGGTCTTCCACTCTGTGTACCCAATACCTATTTGTTCAATATTGTAAATCCTGACTTAGATATTGATATATAAAGACACCAAATGCATGAGAAGTATGGGTAAGTACACTGAGTCATGGAATTAATGGAATATCAACAGTGACCAAAATGAAACCAGAGTAAGTTTAATAAGGATAAATGCAGTGCCTTTCACCTTTTTCACCCACCATCCCCCTGTGAGCACAGTATAATCTCAGCAAAGGTGAAATAGATGTTATGGTTCTTTGTGATAGGTATACACAATATGAAAACAGTGCTATTAAAAATATTAATATGACGGAGGTTGATTAACAATACTATACTATTAAAGACAAAGGAAGATGACCCTTAGTATCCACACATTTGATAAATATGATTTAGTTATGCACAGGTTGAGAATGATGGCAGGGCTTTGCAGACTTTAATGTGTCCCAATTCCCTGGGGACTGGTTTCGATGCAGATTCCGATTCAGTACGTCTGGGAGGGGGCTGGATGCTTCACGTCTAATGAGCTCCCAGGGGATGATGCTTTGAGTTCAAGAGAGTAAATGACCTCTTGGGCTGTTTTTCAGCTCAGACACTCTGGGTTTAGCCAATTCACCCAAGCTTGGCATAAGATCAGCAGACTGGCAAGCAAGATCTCACTTCTTCCAGCAGTTTTGTCACTATTTAACTAGAATTCCAGATTCCCCATTCTGCATTCAAGTCTTGGAGACCAATGGCAACTATTTTTAGAGACAATGTGGTGCTCCTCCAGCTCAAGGTTTTTGGCTTACTGTCAAGAGGAAAAAAACCAAGGGTTCCAAAATTAAAGGCAAAATATACGGACAAGTTCAATTGAGCATCAACCAGGGAAATCTATCAAAACAAGTCAATGCAGTTCAGGCCCCGTGCACACAGGCAGTGCTTACACCCTGAACCATAAATTTCTCAGGCTTTTCATTCAAAAAGAATAAAATACTTAGAAAAAAATTAGCAAAATAAATTCAAGACCAATACACTGAAAACCACAAAAATTTTCTGAAATTAAAGAAGATCTAAATGAAGGAAGAGTTTTTTTTATTCATACACAAGAACATTCAATATTGTGAGAGGGCATTTCCCCCACTTCCATTTGTATTTTTTATTTGAAAGCGGGATTTATTAAGAGAACAGAAAAGCTCCCACAGTAAGAGGGGACCCGAGGGAGCTACCCTCTCCCCAAATTAATCTATAGATTCCACCTGATTCTGTCAAAATCTCTTAGCTGACTGTTTTGTAGCAATTGACAAGCTGTTGCCTGGTTGCCTTGGGACCTTGAGTTTGAGCCTCCAGGAAAGGTGGTAGGTGTAGGTGACAGAAGAAAAAAGAAGAGATTCCAATAGAACCACTGAAGAGAAAGGCAGGGCCATTTACACAGGATGGGGCTATCTCCCCACTCTAGAGGTGGGGAGTGCCAAGGCCACTCACAAGAGTGGTGTCCTGAGTCCCTGCCTCTGTTTCTGTATCTCCGTCATTGAAATCAAATACTACATATTTTTTCTTTACTTTCTTAGATTCTTGTTAATGGCTTGCTGAATAATAGAAATGGATGCTCACTGGAGAAAATCATGGTAGTCAAGGTGTCTATATCAATTCATATGTTTTCTTTCTTTCTTTCTCTCTGTCTCTCTCTCTTTCTTTCTCTCATTGGAGTCTCGCTCTGTTGAAATCAAATACTACATATTTTTCCTTTGCTTTCTTAAATTTATTTATTTATACACTTTAGTAATGAAGGAATCAAAACTCAGACTGGACCACATGAATAGGTGACTCTCATAAGCTACATTAATGCACACTTTCTTAATGCATTTTCTTTTAGAGCAAACCAGTAAAACCTGAAGGGCCTGCCTTTACAACACAGCCCACTATCATATCCACACTCAGAACACTGAGTTTTTCCCCTTTAAGTTCTAGGTCGTCTGCTCACCCCTTCCCCTCCCTGAATCTTCCCTTTCTGGGAGCACAAACCTCCCCCAGATATAGTCTCCAACCCCCAGGCTCTAGCCTTGAAGAAGTCTGGCAAGTTTAAGGGCCTCATTTGTTTACAGGAGAATGCCAGCCCTTCCTTTCAGCTTCTGGGACCATGTTCCCAAGCTGCCAATAAAGCACTTTGAATTTGGCATCTGTTTCCTCTCAGGAACTGTAATTCCCACAGAATTCTTTACTTGAGTGTGCTGACGATTGCTCAAACTGAAAACATAAACTGAGGTTTGACTCAAGGTGAAAATCCAGTTAAACATAAATACTAACTAGGATAATATCTGAAATTAGCTTGAAGAGACTTCAGTATAGACTGTGTGTGTGTGTGTGTGTGTGTGTGTGTGTGTGTGTGTGTGTGTGTGATGCAGGTAAAACTACTCATACACAGCTAGTTCTGAAGCCAGTGACGCACCTTCCTGGGGTGGTCAGCTGATATTCCAAACAAGATTACTACCCATATTCTAGAGGCACCCTGCTATCTCTGTCTCTATGACACCAGCACTTTGCTAATTAGCATGGAGATTATAAATAATGGGCTATTCGAAAAATTAGTGGATTGTTAATGGTTTGCTGAATAATAGAAATGGATGCTCACTGGAGAAAATCATGGTAGTCAAGCTGACTATATCAATTCACATATTTTCTTTCCTTCTTTCTCTCTCTTTCTTTCTTTCTCTCGTTGGAGTTTCACTCTGTTGCCTAGGCTGGAATGCAGTGGCACGCTCACAGCCAATGCAGCCTCGATCTGCTGAGTTCAAATCCTTCTACCTCAGACTTCCAAGTAGCTGGGACTACAGGCAGGTGCCACCACGCCTGGCTAATTTTTTTTTTAATTGTAGAGACGAGGTCTCACCAAGTTATCCAGGCTGGTCTCGAACCCGTGGGCTCAGGCAATCCTCTCGCCTCCACCTCCCAAAGTGGGGATGAGACACCGAGCTCGGCATGAACAAGATGCTTTAGCAAAATAATTAACAAAAGAAATTCAAAACCAATACACTGAAAACATATAAAGTTTTTTGAGAGACATTAAAGAATAGTTAAATGAATGAAGAAAAATTTATTATTCATAAATAGGAAGACTCAATATTGTTAGACAACAGTTTTCCCCAAATGGATACACAGATTCCATCCTCTGGCTATCAAAATCTCAGATGTCTTTTTTGTGGAAATAGAAGTTAACAAAGTTGGGTTACTTACACTACCTATTGTGAAACTTATCATAAAGCCAAAGAAATCTAATAACATTAGAACAGATGTATGGATCAACAGAACAAAATAGATATTACTTACATTTATGGCCAATGGATTTTGGTAAAAGTGTCAAGGCAATTTTGTCTTTTTTTTTTTTTTGAGTCATAATCTCACTCTGTCACCCAGGCTGGAGTGCAGTGGCATGTTCATGGCCACCACAGCCTTGACCTGCTGGACTCAGATGATCCTTCCACCTCAGCCTTCCAAGTAGCTGGAACTATAAGTATGCACCACCAGACACAGCTAATTTTTTTTTTTTTTTGGTTTATTTGTTTTGTTTTATTGTAGAGACGAGGTCTCACTAAGTTGCTCAGGTTGGTCTTGAACCCCTGGCCTGGCAATTTTGTCTTTTAAACAAATGTTGAGACCACTTGATATCCATATGTAAAAAACGTACCTAGACCTTGCCTCTTTACTACACACAAAAGTTAATTCAAAGTGAATCATAGGCCCAAGTGTAAGAACTAAAGTATAAAACTTCTGGGGCCATCCCTTCAGGTGCCCTCCCACTGTGGGAGCTTTCCTATCCTCTCAATAAATCCTGCTAAAAAAAACAGTATAAAACTTCTGGAAGAAAACATAAAAGAGAATCTCTGTGACACTGGGCTAGGTAAAGATTTTTTAGATAATGACACCAAAAGAATAATCTAAAAAAGAAAACAAGTGATAAACTAGACTTAGTCAAAATAAAAAATAAATCTATGGCACTTCAAAACGCATCATCACAAAAATGAAAAGAAAAACCACAGACCAGGAGAAAATATTTTCAAATCACATTTCTGATAAAGGCCTTATAAAAAACGTAAAAGCCTTATAACTAGAAACTAAGAATACAAACAACCCAATTAAAAATTAGGCCAAATATTTCAATAGACATTTCAGCAAACTTAGATGAATGGCCAAAAAGCACTTGAAAGGTGCTCACATCATGAATCAATACAGAAATGAGAATTAATACCATGAAATGCCATGAACTATCCACTAAGATATCTATCATCAGGAAGACAATGTGTAGTGTTGGTAAGGACGTAGAGAAACTGGAACACTCATAGACTGCTAGTAGGAATGTAACATGGTATAGACACTTTGGAAAACAATTTGTGTTTCTTTTAAAAATTCAACATAGGCCGAGCGCAATGGCTTGTGCCTGTAATCCCAGCACATTGGGAGGCGGAGGTGAGAGTTTTGCCTGAGCCCATGGGTTCGAGACCGGCCTCAGCAACATGGGGAGACCCCATCTCTACAATAAATAAAAAAAAATTAGCCGGGCGTGGTAGCATGCGCCTGTAGTTCTGGCTACTTGGAAGGCTGAGGTGGAAGGATCGCCAGAGCCCAGCAGGTCGAGGCTGCAGTGGCCGTGAGCGTGACAATGCACTCCAGCCTGGGCAATGAAGTGAGACTCCAATTCAAAAAAATAATAATAATAAAATAAAAATAAATAAAAATTCAACATAAATTTACCATAGGACTCATATTTCACCCTTAGAAATGTCATTCAAGAGAAACGAAACCCTGTCCACACAAAGACTTTCATGGAAATGTTCATAGCATTATTCCTAATAGTTCCAAATTGAAAACAATCAAAATGTCCACCAACTGAAGATTGGATAAACAAAACATGGTGTATCTACATAATAGAATGCTATTCAGCAATAAAGTGGAAAACACTATCCATATATACTACAAAATAAGTGGACTTAGAAAATGTCCCACACCAGATTGTGATTTGTGATGATGGTTGTACAATACTCTGAATTTATTATTTTTTTTAATTGCCAGGCACGGTGGCTCACGCCCATAATCCCAACACTTTGGGAGGCCAAGGTGAGAGGATTGCCTGAACCCAGGGGTTCGAGACCAGCCTGGACAACTTGGTGAGACCTCGTCTCTACAATAAATTTTAAAAAGTAGCCAGGCATGGTGGTGAGTGCCTGTAGTGCCAGCTATTTGGAAGACTGAGGTGGAAGGATCACCTGAGCCCAGCAGGTCGAAGTTGTGGGGGTCATGAGCATGCCACTGTACTCCAGGTTGGGCAACAGAGTGAGACTCCGACTCAAAAAAAAAAAAAATTAAACTATACACTTACAATGGGTAAAAGTTTATGGTACATAAATCATGTTAAACAAAACTATTAAAACATGGAGATACTCCTTACCCTTTTAAGTACAGGATATGAAATTATGTTGCTTGAAGTCTGTATCCTGAAAGAGGGTGATAGAACCCGAGGTTTGAACCCTAAAATGTCCTGTATCCAGGTTTAGGAAGGCTGTCAATTGCCGAAACGGAAATTTTAATACCCAAAAAGACAGAGCGCTGTGACTCTATCAATTTAAAAGAGATGGCCTATGACTTGTCATGAACCTGCTTGCTAGTAAATTATGTTAATAATGTGTAAAATGCAAGTCAGCGTTTGAACCACATTATTCATTTGTGATTATGTAGTGGTCAGATTGCAGGGGAGTAACAAATCCTCATGTTCCTCGTTCTTCTTTAGTGGGTTCCATTATCCATCAAAAAGACTTTTTTTAAAAAAAAAGAGATGGCCTTACCCTGTTGCCCGGGCTGGAGTGCAGTGGTGTGGTCCTAGCTCGCTGCGGCCTCAAACTCAGGGGTTCAAGCAACTTCCCACCTTGGCCTCCCGAGTAGATGGGACTACGAGTGTGGGCCACCACAACTGGCTAATTTTTTTTTTTTTAATTTTTGTAGTGATAGGGTCTCACTACGTTGCCCAGGCCTCAAGCAATCCTCCCATCTTGGCCACTCAAAGTACTAGAATTACAGATGTGAACTATTGGGCCCAGCTGTATTTCATATATACACATTTTATATAACTAGTTCGACTTAGATTAGATGATAACAGCAATGAAAGGATTGCTTATTTTCTTTATTAGTAGGTTCCTCCAAATATTGTTTTGGAATTATTTTAATACTGAATTTTAAGTTATTTCATTTATAGAAAGCCATCTTATGCACAAACTTTTTAAGGAAGTTTGACCACATAAAATGAGACCTATTTTAATTCAGTCAATTATAATAATTAAAACTAAACCAACAAAGTTAGAGACCACTAAAGACACAGGATTTGTTATGCTCATATTTCTAAAGAGAATAGGCCATTCTTTCATTCAGTAATAAGTGATTTTTATCAAACAAAAATCCATCTGTGACATAAATTCTGTATGTCTTTGTTCTGTTCCTGAGAAGGGGAGGATGTCTTAGCCCAGAACGCCTGGAGGAGAACAGCTGTTCCCTCACTTAAACGAAGTCCTGTAAAGCCAGGCAGGTAGAGTTCCTTTAAAAGCCTCTACTTTATGTGAAAATATAACCACTCAGCAAATGCCAACAAGCTAGTCAGCAAATGCCAAAAAATCTGCAGTATCTCACAATAGAGTATTTTGAAGTCATACTCCTTAAACTCAAAGGAGACTCCATGCAGTAGAAATGTAGTGTTTAAGCCAGGCACCTTGGCTCATGCCTATAATCTCAGCACTTTGGGAGGCGGCGGTGAGAGGATTGCCCGAGCACAGGTGCAAGACCATCCTGGGCAACTTGGTGAGACCTTGTCCCTTCAGTAAATCAAAAAATTAGTTGGGTGTGGTGGCACATGCCTGTAGTTCCAGCTACTTGAAAGGCTGAAGCAGCAGGATCACCTGAACCCAGTAGGTCGAGGCTGCAGTGGCAGTGAGCGTACCACTGCACTCCAGCCTGAGCAACAGAGTGAGACTCTGACTCAACAAAAAAAGAAAAAGAAATGTAGTGTTTAATCAGAATTCTTTTTCTGTTGATGATACTATCCTACAGCAATAAGTCAAGTTATATTGGCGTTTGAGACATTCAGAAACAGAAATCTCTCTCAAATCCACACTAGGTAGGATTCTTGGGCATTTCTCATGCTTACTTGACTATAAGTCCTAGGGTTAGGGGTACAAGGTCCATCTGTCACCTGGGTGGGGCACATTCAAGAAACTCAACAAATACCGATTATATGAATTAATAAATTGCTGACTTGAGACGCCTAGAGGTCAGTGGCTCCAAATATAGAAATATAAAGTGATTTTGAGTCAAGGTCTCACTCTGTCGCCCAGACTGGAGTGCAGTGACACGCTCACGGCCACTGCAGCCTCGACCTTCTGGATTCAGGTGATCCTTCTGCCTCAGCCTTCCAAGTAGCTGGAACTACAGGTATTCACCACCACGCCTGGCTAATTTTTTTATTTATTGTAGAGATAAAGTCTCACCAAGTTGCCCAGGCTGGTCTCGAACCCCTGGGCTCAGGCAATCCTCTCACCTAGGCCTCCCAAAGTGCTGGGATTATAGGCGTGAGACACCGCGCCTGGCCAGATTATATTTTATTTAACAAAAAATATAGGTGAGTGTCACTCTCCAGCCTAGGTGCCAGACAGTGAGACCCCAACTCAAAAAATGAAATGGAATGAAATAAAATGTAAATATATATAAAAAATATATAATCTAAGTTTTAAAGCTAAACGAAATATTAATCAGTAAATATTAATCTAATTACAAAAACACAATCCATTTTTTTCTTTGTATTCAGTTGGTAGATTGAAAAATCAGATTAATAAGCTCTTCAAGGCCAGGCACGGTGGCTCATGCCTATAATCCCAGCACTTTGGGAAGCTGAGGTGAGAGGATTGCTTGAGCCCACGGGTTTGAGCCCAGCCTTGGCAACTTGGCGAGACCTCATCTCTACAATAAATAAAAAAAAAATTAGCCGGGCGTGGTAGCGCACGCCTGTAATTCCAGCAACTCGGAAGGCTGAGGCGGAAGGATCGCCGGAGCCCAGCAGGTCGAGGCTGCGGTGGCCGGGAGCGGCCACTGCACTCCAGTCTGGGCGACAGTGAGACTCCAACTCAAAATTAAAAAAAAAAAAAAAAAAACAATGTGAGCTGAGGCCTTGGCCCCAAAAATGTTTGTTCATCCCTGGCTCTAATCTTATTAGCTGTATTCTTTCTTGGCCTCTGTCTCCAAATCCTGTCTGGGTGACCCACTGAGATCTCCAACCTTCTTGATCTGGCCCCTACCCTTTCCCGGGAGATTATCACTCTGCTTTCTCACTAGAGACTTCCCTAATCCCAACCGCCCATCTGTCTCGATTTCTAAATAATACCTACTGGATTTCTTTCTAGCACCTTGCTATAGTGTGGATATTTGTCCTCTGCAAATCTCACGTTGAAATGTGATCCTCAATGTTGGAGGTGAGGCTAGCGGGAGGTGTTGGGTCATGGGATGGATCTCTCATGCATGGCATGGTGCCTTTCTCTGGTAATGAGTTAATTCTCACTCTATTAGCTCACGATAGAGCTGGTTGTTTAAAAGAGGGGCACTGGCCAGGGGCAGTGACTCATGCTTATAATCCCAGCACTTTGGGAGGCCGAGGTGAGAGGATTGCCTGAGCCCGCAGGTTCGAGACCAGTCTGGGCAACTTGGTGAGACCTCATCTCTATAATGGTAATAAAAAAAAATTAGCTGGGAGTGGTGGCACATGCCTGTAATCCCAGCTACTTACAAGGCTGAGGAGGAAGGATCGCCGGAGCCCAGCAGATCGAGGCTGCGGTGGCCATGAGCGTGCCACTGCACTCCAGCCTGGGCAGCTGAGTGAGACTCTGACTCAAAAAAAAGAGGGCACCCCTCTCCTCTCTCTTCCTCTCTTGCCATGAAACACACCAGCTCCTGCTTCCCTTCGGCCATGAGTGGGAGTTCTCCGATGCTCTCACCAGAGGCAGATGCCAGCGCCATGCTTCTCGTACAGCCTGTAAAGCGATGAAGCAAAAAACCTCTTTTCCTTATAAATGACCCAGACTCAAGTATTCTTTTACAGCAGTGCACAACGGACTAAGACACTTCTGTTGCTTGTCTGTATTGGTATATAATAGTCATTCAACAAATATTACAGAATCCACATTGTGTGCCAGGCACTGTGCTAGGTATTAGAAATATAAGTCAAAATCTCTGCCCTTAAAGAGAGACAGGCAAGGTAATAAACAGTTGCAAAATGATGTACGGGGCAGATGTACAGACAAATAGCTATGGAAACAATATGAGAAATGACAAGGTGGACTGGAAGAAGTCAGAGCACCACAGGTGAAATAAAGGGCACAATTGTCACATTATGGGAACCACAGATATCACAGAAAGGCCAAAATAAGGTTAACGTTGGAAGACAAGGCTGTGGAGATGTCTACGCAGGTCAGATCACAGAGGACTTTGGGTCCTGCTCAGTAGAGACCGAGATGCTGTACAAACAATTCGGATTTGGGAGGCAAAGGGGAGAAGATGGCCTGAGCCCAGGGGTTTGAGACCAGCCTGGGCAGCTTGGTGATACCTCGTCTTTATAATAAATCAAAAAATTAGCCGGGCGTGGTGGCGCACCCCTGTAGTTCCAGCTACTTGGAAGGCTGAAGGATTGCCTGAGCCCAGAAGGTCGAGGCTGTGGTGGCATGAGCGTGCCACTGCACTCCAGCCTGGGCAACAGAGTGAGACTCTGACTCCAAAACAAAACGAAACAAAACAATCTGGTGGGCACTGATGACATTATCAACTTCACAGTCCTTTAACTCACGGCGGACGTCAGGTGCCAAAAGCTTTCTGGGCTCCTCACAACTGTTTTATGGGCCACATTAGACTTCATTCCAGCACTTGCAGCAGGACTGGTCCTTCCCACAGAACCCACCCCACCACAGCAGATGGGCCTAGAGCCAGATTCTGGCCACTCAGTGTGGGGCTAGTCAGTACAGTCCCTCTTCAAGTGTCTTTAGCAGGGAGCTGGTCAACATAGGTAGGACATGGGATGAGGGATGGGGTGTCGAAGATTGGACAGGAGAATGCCTCTTCTGTTGTTGGGTGGAACAAGAAGGGAAATCAGCCAAATATTGATGAAAACTTCAGAAGGTCAGGAGAGCAAGAGTATGAGGAATCATCAGTTGAAGACAAGAGCAGAGAAGGACAGAAGCAGCAGGTTAACAAGGACAGCGAGACCTTGGAGTCACCAGACCTGAGAAGGTGCAAGTGAAAATCAACAGGTCAGATCAGGGGAGAAGGAAGTGGCCAGATAATCCCAGAGAAAAGGTTCCAGTGGCTTGTTCATTTCAAGGTGTTGGGAGAAGAGGGACATAGAATAATGCCTGAATATGGAAGGTACTTAATAAATTTGGGATGAATTAATTAAAGAATGAACAATTCCTCACTCATAAGCAGACCCTGAACATTTACCATAAAACTATAAGAAAGGGATTGGCAGTAGCGGGATACTATCGGGGTGGGTGTGCGGGGGGCGGGGGGGGGGGGGTGGGCGGGGCACAACATCAATAAGGGTACCTGATCTCAAACCAGGCAAAGTGGGAACCAAGGGGGGCTCAAACTTTACCCGTATGATGACCACTTGTGTACCTAATCCTGAATTGTACCCCACATCCTTAAAGTAAAAATAAAGAAAGAAAACATTTTAAAAAAATGAACAATTCAATTCAATCAACCACCCAATCATGCAGATCTTATCACAAAAACATGAAGGACTCTAAAGGTGATACTTGATGAGAAGTATTATTTTTTTTAAGTCAGGGTCTCATTCTGTCACCCAGGCTGAAGTGCAGTGGCATGCTCGTGGCTCAATGCAGCCTCAAACTCCAGGGCTCAGGCGGTCCTCTTGTCGCAGCCTCCTGAGTAGCTGGGACTATACAGTCATGCACCACCATGACTGGCAAATTTTTTTTTATTTTTTGTAGATACACGGTCTCGCTATGTTGCCCAGACTGGTTTCGAGCTCCTAGGCTCAAACAATCCTCCCATCTCAGTCTCCCAAAATGCTGGGGTTATAGGCGTGAGCTACCACACCTAACCTAAGGGTATTTTTAAAAGAAAGAAGGGTCTTGGTGAATGACCAAGTCAGCAAGGCAAGACTGAACTGTGCTCATTTAAACACAAGCACAACAATTATGCATCAACTGAGCACTTATCAAGTGAAGAACACTACACGAGAGGCTAGGTGGACGCAAAGAAGAAACTGGCTTCCCCTCAGTGACTTCCCCAGATCAGGTTCTAATTGCAGGGATTGTGCGCAACTCTGAAGTTTGTTATTATCCACACCTCACAGAGCAGTGGGAAAAGCATGAAATAGACATGAGCAAAGGAGGAGAGTCAGTTGGGGTCTGAGTAATCCAAATCTGTTGCGAGCAAAACACTAGACTGTGGGTTGACAGGTGTGGTGGGATCAATGTCCCGACCTGAACCCACAGACAAGTGAGGGGTGACTGCAAGACCTGCCTCCCTGTCCCATGCCTTGTATCACTGTGTAATTACGTTCACCAGCAAAGTTTACGATGTTATCTGAGTGGTTCTCAACCCTGTCTGCACAGTGGAATCACCTGGGAAACACTTTAAAAATGCAAAGGACTAGACCTCATCCGAGATCAAATAAATTATAATCCCTAGGGAGTAGGACCTGGGCACTGATATTATTAACATCTAATGTGCAAGACAGCTAGGAAACTTCTGTGTAACTGTCTGACCCTGCTCTCCTGGTCCTCACAGGAGAGCTAACCACGCAGGTAAGCTCTGAGCTCTCCATGGAAGAAAGGAAACCTAAGGGAAATAGCCATCCCATCAGTTAACAGTGTAGAGGCTGATTCGGCAACTCAATCACAGCCAGCCACTGCTGAGGGCCCCTCCACCCCACCTCTACCGCTTTCCCTGGCTCTCGACCTGGCCTACTTGTTTCACTGCAAACTTACATGAAAACAAGCAAGGAAAACATAGATGGCAATGTCCACTACTGTGATGTGACTCCCTTGACGCCTTCCTTGACCCTGAATTCTTTTTTTTTTTTTTTTGTGTTGGAGTCGCACTCTGTCGCCCAGACTGGAGTGCAGTGGCCGCTCCTGGCCACCGCGGCCTCGACCTGCTGGGTTCCGGTGATCCTTCTGCCTCAGCCTTCCAAGTAGCTGGAACTACAGGCGCGCGCTACCACACCCGGCTAATTTTTTTGATTTATTGTAGAGATGAGGTTTCGCCTGTCCAGGCAGGTCTCGAACCCGTGGGCTCAGGCAATCCACTCACTTCAGCTTCCCAAGGTGCGAGATTATAGGCTGAGCCACCGAGCCCGGCCCTGAATTCTTATGGAGAAAATTCCTTTTGCTGTATGCACTTTTGCATTCCTCAGGCTTCTAAATCAAATCCGCCAAGAATGTCAAGAAGTGGTCCGGACTCACAGTGAGGAAGGCGGCCTAGAACCAGGTCCTCCTGATGCACTACCTTTGTGCACTACCTTTGTGCATCCTGACTCAGGGACTGTCAGAGTAGAGGTCCCCATGTGTCTTCAGCACATAGATGAATGAGTGAATAAGTGAATGAGCAAACGCAGAAAAATAATCAGAAAAACTGAACTATTTTCCTCCCCAAGAAGGTGTCAACTCTTTAAAATGCCAACTCCCTCAAAGAAAAGGCTTGGGAACTTCCAAGGCATTTACATGTTGATGAATATCTCCAATTCTCCCCACTGCAACTTCTAGAACAAAGGAAAGTATACTTATGAAGCCAAGGGTGGAGTTGTAAAGAGTTGGGGAAACTGATTTTGTTCAAAAACAAGGACAGGAACACCAGAGTTAGAGTTGCAGCATAAAAGGACTGAAAGGAAAGATTGAGGGTTTTGAGAAGAAAGGAGAGAACCAGCCCACCACAAGACACAACAGCGGGGATGGAAAGTAAGTCAGTGGCAGAGACAGTTCTGGAAACAACTATTTAAACTTGAAATCCAAAAGGGTCAGCTTGAAGACCAATTGGAAAGGTCCTTGCATCTCCAGATACAAAAGTGGGAGATAGGTTTTTTTGAAACACATTCTGGATCCTACCCCAGACCAACTGAACCGCAGTCCCCTTGGGTGGTTGGCACAAAATCTAAGAACCTCACACCCAGAGAGGAGCCAGGGACTGAGTTTGCAATCCAGGTCTGGGTACCAACTTTATGGTTGCTAAGGCAACCTCTGATGAAATTGTGGATATTACTAACCTCCAGCTGCCAATACTCCAGGTTTTAGCACTAGCCCATGACCTAAAGGTGTCTTCGTATTCAAATAAGTGCTGGGAGGTAAGGTTTTGATCTCAAAAACAGAAATGTTCTTTCCTTTTGCTGGCTGATGGCCTTTTGGGCCAACCATCCAAAAGAGGACCAGATGGCAGCTTTGGCTGGGTGGGAATCCCGATTTAACACAAAATACAATGAAAATTCAGAAATGAGACATTTGATACACACCGTGATAACAAGGCTGTCCTCGGGCAGTATGTGGCAGGCTGTGCATGAATGGTCAGTTTGGGTTTTAGGTAGGAAATGGGGGTGCATTTCAGATAAATGAGTCATGTGACAAAAATCACACAGCTGCACAGCTGCAAGTCGATATACCACGTGTGGTTCAACAGGAAGGAGACCTCTGCAGTGGAAGCCTGAAGTTCAGGTACAGAAAGGTGTGGACAAGGGCTGATTTACTGTGACTTAATTTGGAGCGGTGATGGTAGGCCGTGGCAGGTGGGCAGGAGCTGAGGGAGCACAGTATGAAGGCAGCCTTTAAACAAGATCAATCTAGCTGCAGTGTGGGACCAGATTACACAAAAAGACACTAGCTGACATCAGAGACCGGTAAGGTGGCTGGTTATAGCATAGTGGCTAGTTTACACAGCTGGTGATCATGTGTAGTTGTAACAGAGAAAAACAAAAGATCGGGACATTTTTTGAAAGAAAGAAACAAAAATCCATAGACAATTGGGATAATGGGATAAACGAAAAGAAAAATAGAAAAGGAAGATAAAGCCATGGTAGCCAAAAGAATGTCGTAAATGGGAAGAAATCCGGAGGGAGCCATCTGGAGAAGGAAAAAATTCCTCATCCTGGGTCTGAGATAACAAGATAACCACATTTGTGGGTAAAATTCTGTTGTTATCAAAAGGTTTGAAGACATTTAAGTGTGTGGTGTATGACAATCAGCATTGTGGTGTTAGGGTTTCTTCTCTTTAAATGTAATCTTTTAACTAGTAATGCTCTGCTAAACTTACACATCTTCTTTAACATGGCTACTATCATAGAGAATTTCCTGAGGTTCTGACAGGAAAGGAACAAAACGCAGGAAATACTTTCGGGAATGAGAAAAGATGGCATTTTCCATAAATACTCGTTGATCTAAATTTGACATTCCCACCAGCAATATAGGAGATTCTCTGGCACAAGAATTTAAGCCACATTGCCTGCTGGGCCAATAGATCAGACTTCAAAGATAACTTCTGGAATGAAGACATTCAAACTTCAAATGGTTGATTTAAAAAAAAAAATGTGCACACACACTGAAATCACGCTGGTGATTTTGCCGAGGCATTTCTCCACCGCCATTTCTGAATTAACACTTTGAGATGAATGCTTACATAGGCAAGAATGTTATCCACAAGCTGATTTGGAATCTCACTGCCTCCATTGTCTGCCTCCTGCCCCCAAGCAAGACTGGGAACAAGTTAACCCAAAGAAAGCTCTCTTGAGCCAGCCTTGAGAAAACAAAGACACAAGTGGAAGGATTCTGTGCTTTTTATTATTAAATGGTTACTCTGGACACTGTCACCCCCAGTATAAAGGACATGAAAATACAATGAATCTGGCCATGGGGTGGTGTTTTATGCTGAAATCGCTCCCTGGATGGCATGTCCCAACAGAACCAAAGTTCATTACCTTAACTAAATTACTTCTATGAAGGATATTTTTTTCTCCTCATTAACGTTGCAATGCATTGATTTTATCAACTGTCCATGGAAACATATTCAGTATTTTAGAAATAAAACAAGAATGTAACAAAAAACTTCAGCTAAGGTCTAAGTTCCAGAGTTCTATCTAGTTGATGTCAGTTAGTTTTTGTATTCAAAGTTCAGGCTTAACTTTATTTATTAGAAATTACTCTTTAAAAATTATGTTTCTGTATCTGCCATATCCAGTAATAAATCATACTTATTGGTAAACTTATAATTATTCCCAAACTTGACTTCTCTGTATTATAAATCTTACATTCCTACAGTATATTTTTAAAAATTCTTTATGCCTTAAAAATTAGCTTTTTTTTTTGAGACAGGGACTCACTCTTTCACTCACGCTGTCATTATCATAACTCACTGTAGCCTCAAACTCCTGTGCTCAAGGGATCCTCTCATCTCAGTCTCTCAAGTAGCTAAGACTACAGGCAAGCACCAACACACCCAACTAATTTTTAAAATTTTTTTGTAGAGACAAGATATATTGCCTAGGCTAGGCTAGAACTCCTGTCCTCAAGCGATTCTCCCACCTCAGCCTCTCAAAGTACTGAGATTATAGGCATGAGCCATTGCACCTGGCCAGTTTATTAATACTACAGTAGCTGGGCGTAGTGGCATACACCTATAATCCCAGTACTTTGGGAGGCGGAGGCAAGAAGATTGCCTGAGCCCAAGGGTTCAAGACTAGCCTGGGCAACTTGGCGAGACCTCGTCTCTACAATAAAGTAAGAAATTAGCTGGACATGGTGGTGCACGCCTGTAATTCCAGCTGCTTGGAAGGCTGAGGTGGAAGGATCGCCTGAGCATAGCAGGTCAAGACTGTAGTAGCTGTGAGTGAGCGTGCTACTGCACTCCAGCATGGGTGACAGAGTGAGACCCTGACTCAAAAAAATAAAAATTAGCTGGGCATAGTGGTGTGAATCTGTAGCTCCAGCTACTTGGAAGGCTAAGGTGGAAGGATCACCTGAACCCAGCAGGTCTAGGCTGCGGTAGCCATGAGAGTGCCACTGCACTCCAGTCTGGGTAACAGAATGAGACTCCAACTCAAAAAAATAAATAAATAAATAAAATAAAAAATAGCCAGGTCACACCTGTAATCTCAGCATTTTTGGAGGCAGAGGCAAGAGGATTGCCTGAGCCCAGGCAACTTGACGAGACCTCATCTCTACAATAAATAAAAAAATTAACTGGGTGTGGCGGTGTGCGCCTGTAGTTCCAGCTACTTGGAAGGCTGAGGCGGAGGGATCGTCTGAGTCCGGCGGGTCAAGGTTGCAGTGGCCGTGAACATGCCATTGCACTCCAGCCTGGGCAACAGAATGAGACTCCAACTCAAAAAAGTAAATAAATAAAAAAATTTAAAAATTGTTGAAAGTTACATGAAGAAACATCTATGGAACCCATACCCAATAAACTGAAAACAGTGGCTATTTCAAAAGAGGGTGGAAAAGTCAGAGTTCAGTTTTTTAAAATATCCTTTAGTTCCTTTTGAATTTTGTACCATAAACATGGATTGCCTAGACAAAATGTTTTTAAAGTCACTTGATTCCTAAATAAAGATATTATTATACCCACTATTATTATATATAACCACTAAATAAAGTAGCTATTATCTGTTAAGAACATTGCAAAGCAACCATCAGGCAGATGTGAATAAACCAGTCCATGTACTAAAGAAGCTTCTTTCCCAAGCTAGTGGGTGAGATAGAGAAGCAAGCCAATTATTGACATCATGACAAGCAAGTCAATGGCATTAAGTGGGAAGAGTCCCGAGAGTCCAGGGAAGGACACATAGCAAAAACTTAAGCTATGAGAGGACCAGGAAGGTTTTCCAGGGTTTTAGAATCCAAATGAGCAACTTAACAGCACGTGTGCTGGGAAACACTGGTTAGCTATGAGTAAGTGCAGATGTATCCAAGATAATGACCTTCAACTCTGGGACAGCAGGCCAGCTGGGGTCCCAGACTCTTAGGTTTACCTCCAATGTGATGAGAAGGACATTGTCATTTTGTATGTGCATCTTACAAAGTGAGGGTTTGGGGACACATTAGTCTAAACCCAGAGGGAGGGCCCAGAAAAAGGGTGTGAAATGAACAGCGCACACCTTGCAGATAGACTGCCTGCTTACACACAACGGAAGGAAAGTAAGTCACATTGGGGGGACATTAAGAAATCTGAGGGCTGGGCACGGTGGCTCAAGCCTGTAATCCCAGCACCTTGGGAGGCTGAGACAAGAGGATTGCCTGAGCTCAGAAGTTTGAGACCAGCCTGGGCAACTTGGGGAGACCTCATCTCTACAACAAATCAAAAAACTGGCTGGTCGTGGTAACATGCACCTGTAGTTGCAACTACTTGGAAGGCTGAGGCAGAAGGATTGCCTGAGCCCAGCAGGTCGAGGCTGCAGTGGTTGCAGGCATTCCATGGTACTCCAACCTGGGTGACAGAGTGAGACTCCAACTCAAAAAAGAAAAGAAATCTGATAAAGAAAGGGTGAGAAATGAGTAAAATTTTAAACAAGAGTGGCAGTGGTTATCAAGATGGTGTTTCAGGAAAAATCAGTGATGGTATTGCTGAGGAGGGAGAAGAGGTGAGGCTGGAGACGTGGTAAGTTAACCATCACAATATTTCATGAGAAAAACAAACAATTTTTGAGCCTAGTCAGCAGTGGAGATAAAAAATGGGATAGAGATTGCACAGATTTTTCAGGGGGTAAAATCAACAAGCCTTTATGACCCAATGAATTCAGGCAATGAAAAGAGGGTGGAGAGTCCAGGATGGTGAGCAAGCACAATAGGCACAACAGTAATAACCCCCCTCCCCCCGTGTAGTGAATGTCTATGACATGCCCTACACTGTGCTAATACTTTTCACATATTATTTAATGAAAGCAATGTTATCCATTCTATAGATAGAAAGACTAACATTTAGGGTAGTTAAGAAACTTAGTCATTGTCGTGGCTAATCCAATTCACAGTTCTGACATTTGTGCCCAAGATTACTTGACTCCAAATTTCTAAACAATTATGCATCCTAGAGAATATAGCTTGAAAATAGGGCCTCTACCGTATAGTTTTGGATAAAGTAGTAATAATGACAATTATAGATAATGTTTGTTGAAGGTTAACCATGTACTAGGCACTAGTCTGGGAACTTTCCTTGCAGTATTTAATTTAATCATTAATATTTCTTCTAGATAAGCTCTAGTATTATTCCCATTTTACAGATGGAACTAAATCATAAGAGATTAGCGTGTCCAATTTGCCATAGCTAATAAAGCCAGATAATTAAACACCTGATGCTTGACGATGTAGCTTGTGTTATTTCCCCATAAAAATTTGCTGTAGTTTGGGCGTGGTGGCTCATGCCTGTAATTCCAACCCTTTGGGAGGCAGAGGCAGGAGGATGGCTTGAGCCCAGGAGTTCAAGACCAGCTTGGGCAACACAGAAAAACCTCATCTCTACCAAAAATTTAAAAAATTACCTGGGTATAGGGTCATGCTCCTGTAGTCCCAGCTTGTGAGGTGGGAGGATTGCTTGAGCCTAGAAATTTGGCTAGAGTGAGCCATGATTATACCACTGCACTCCAGCCT
>CAUYQG010249764.1:0-29996 GCA_963574415.1 Tarsius wallacei
GTAGTTCCAGCTACTTGGAAGGCTGAGGCGGAAGGATCGCCGGAGCCCAGCAGGTCGAGGCTGCAGTGGCTGGGAGCGGCCACTGCACTCCAGTCTGGGCGACAGAGTGAGACTCCAACTCAAAAAAAAAAAAAAAAAAAAAAAAGAAATTAGAGTGGTTGTACGGGTAACTTTCTGATAACTTTGTGTTTGAGAATTATATTTAAAAAGAAGGATCAGAAAAATAACAAAAATAAAAAATAACGTGACAGAAGATTATGATTACCTAATGACACTCAGTTGATGGATGTCTGTAAAACATGCCAACCATAATAGAAATAAATTTCTCTGGTATTTTCAGAACAAAAAGATAGCCACGGATGAGATAAGAATAACATTGCTTGGGGCCAATCATGTAATAGTAACAAATGACCAACAGAAAACAAAACTATTAAATCACAGCTCCCAATTTCTCCATAAAGAAGACTGATGTTCGAACTGGAAGAGAATATGATGGTGGAAAAGATAACAAAGCCTGAAGGTGATTTAAATTAGTTTTAAGATTCCAGGTTCAAATCTGTGACCTAATTTAGGACACTAAAAATATTTGAAGATAAGTTCTTGGAACTAATATCTATTATCTTTAAGGCACCATGAAAAAATATGCCACTCAGATTGTTAACCGTCGCAGTTTTCAATTCCAGAAACTGAAATTTATCAATCTTGACATCAACAAAAAAATCTAGACTTGATACTCACATGTGTTTGCTGTATCAAGTTAGTGTAGTTTTTATTATTTGTTTTTGTTTTGTTTTGTTTTACTTAGAATTACTGGAGTAGCAGATCAAAAATATCATTTGCATCGTTTATCTTGACTTCATCCAAGGTCTTTTGCAAAAAATTAATTTTCTTGCAGACAAAATTGTGATGTATGAACTAAATGATGGTGCAGTTAGATAAATCCATTGAAAGTTGAGCAGTCATTCTACTGCAGGATCCAGTGAATGTTCTTTAATGTTTTCTTTTCTCTTTTTTAAAATTAAAATTTCTAAAGCAATTTGTTTTGTAACTGAACCTATTCATTAAGCAAATTAGTTTAATGGTAAGAATGAATGGGAAGCTTTAGGAAAAGCCTGCCTTAGATCATGGACTTTTACACAGATTATTTAAAACTATCAACTGTTCTTAGAATTGGCATTTTCAATGATTTTTTAAAATTCTCTATTAATAAGGAGTTTGATTTAAATTATTTATACTAAATTTTAAATTGAATATTAATTCAATTTAGTTAAATTTTACCAGCCAGTTTTTCTGTGTGTCCCATATTGCAATTGGGAAATCAGGATCTCCTTATATTTGGGTTACTTCCTGCTATACAAATATTTGTATTTAATTAATCAACCATATTGTTGCTAGCAAGGCTATGTTTTACAGGTGGTATTTAACTGAATTACAAAGAAGTTTGCATTGCAAAAAAGCATATTTAATAAAAGCTTCAAAATTAATCTAAAATTAAAACAAATCAATAATCAAACTGCAATTCAATATCAATCTTAATTTTGGCTGTATACATTTTAAATGAGCTTTTATAATATAATGGCAATGTTCTTTTATTGTTTTAGACTCTTAATCCTGACACAATTAGAAGATCTTTCTCTATCTTTCTTCTCCTCAAATACATTTAAGAATAGACCGGGAAGCAAATATAACAGATGAAAACAATAATAACAATATCAACATAGCAAAGAATATGACCTCAGGATAGCCTGCCTTCCTCCTACTCTCCTTCCCTCTCTTTCTCTCCCCCACTCCACTTCTCTTGTTTTAATATATATTGACTAAATTATACATGATATATATTATATATTGAATATATTGAATTAAATGTACACATTTACCATGTATAATAAAATATAATATACATATAAGGATACGTGTATCCCCATTTGACTGTTCCAAAGACTAATATTTTGTTTGTTGCTTACTCTCTTAGCAGGCTTGAAGGCATGCAAACTTAATAATCATAATATCAAAAATAATATCAACTCTCATGTGTTGAATGCATCCTCTGTACCAATATTGTACTCAGTTCTTATACTTACATGTATCTTTCGTGTTTGGAAGGTACATATGATTTTTCCTATTTTTACAAGTTAGAAAACTGAAATGCAATAACACTAAGTGACTTGCTACTGATAATAGATTAAACTGAGATTTCATCAAGTTTCCATCCAAGTCTCTCATATTTTTTGCTTACTGTGAAGGGTGGTAAATTCAGCTGAAGGGAATGGATACTGAAGGAAGGTCTCAGTATTTAGAAGTAACATAAATGGAACAAACAGTTGGAATGCTACCAAAAATTAGGACATCGTCACCTAATTTTTTAGGTGATGGGATGCTCCATGCACTTCTTGAGAAGCATGAATAACACCAGGACTTGAGTTAGCTTTGGTCATCATGCCTCATGTAGGGCTGATACAGTTGATATTTTTGAAGAGCAAAAGAGGGTAAAAGTTCCTTTGTTGTGAAATACAGTAATTCCTTCTTTCTAGGTTAAGTTAAATGTCGTATTGAGGCAAAGGACTGCAAGAAGAGGGTACTCGTGAGAGTGCAACTTGGGAGCAGTTAAAAAATCCTCCTGGAATGACCAGCCAGATGGCAGAAAACATCCAGGCTGCCTTAGCAAAGACTCTGGGTTCCCAGCAAGAGACATGGCTTCTCTGGTTATGTGGAAAAAGGTACCGACAAGAAATCATAGAAGGGATCAGCACAGAAAGGTGTAGCCAGAAGCATCAGGGGAGCGTAACAAGCAAAGATGACAGCAGAAGGGTCAACTAAGGTTAGAGAAGTGATCACAGAGGACCTGATAACAAGATTCTTTAACCTAAATTGCAAGTGACTGGGAATCCTTGATATGAACTCACATCGGTTCACGGCTGTGCCAGCCTTCTCACAGGCCTCTGCCCTCTTTGTCTAGCTTTTCGTTCTCACTAGTGACATCAAAATAATCTTTTCATAATACAAATCTAATTAAATCACATACCACTTTATTTTTACCAGAATTGATGGTTCTTTAGTATGGTGGTGGCGCATTAGAATCTCTTGACAGGAGGGTAAAAATACCGATGTCTGATCCTTCCTTGAAGACCAATTAAATCAGAATCTTTAGGACTGGGGCTAGGTCACCAACATTGTTAAAACACTCCCAAATGATTCCTATGTGCAACTTGGTTTAAGAACAAGGACCCAAAGGTACATGCTAGATCTGTAGCATGGTAACAAAGCCCTTCTTAAATTGGAACCTGCCAGCACAGGGAGATATGCACAGGATTTGCATTCAGAAGGACCTGGGTGACACTTACTTAACCAGATTATTCCCTTGGAGTAGTAATTTCTTAGAGGGAGAAATTATTGTGCTTCCTTGTCTGCAATATGAAAACGGCTGCAATATAGGAGGGTGGAATGTAGAAGGACAGAATTATCTATTTTTTGTCACACTTGATTCTTTCTCCTGTTCACCCTAGGTAGAAAAAGATCTTTTAACACAGCACATGTCTGACATTGGCCATTAGGAATGATCAGTGTCAATAAGAGAAAGAGCTGCTGGGTTTGTTAATACTCCATTAAAATATCGCCACCAATAGAAATCCAAACATTCAAGCCTTCTTCTCCAGAGCCTTGTAAGGAAAGCACTATGAACAGAAGACAGGTAGTATTCCAACCTAATGCTTACTCCTAGCCAAATGAATAACTCAAGGAAACGTACTCTATGATATAGGGTAACTATCACTTTCCAGTGAAGTTTAAATGATCATTAATATTTATTTTTTTCTTAATAAAACTCATTCTGACATATCTTGAATGCTATGGATAAAATTGTCAGGACAGAAATTTTTATCTCTCTTCTAAGTAGGGAAACCAAGAAAGATGTAACATAAGAAGCATGACACTTCCATTAAATAACCAGATCCTTCATGCGAAGGGCATTTTTTATATAAATTTTCATACACGGAAACATCTTTCAGCCTAGGTGATATTTTCCTTAAGAATAGCAGTCCCTTATAAAATACTTTACTATTCACTAAGCACTTCAACATGTCTGATTTTATTGTACTTCTGAAAAAAAGATTGAGACAAGAAGGGAAGATAATATGTGTTCCTTTTTTATAATTGAAAAAAATCAACTAACAGGAAAATTGGCTCCTTTATGGCCACACAGAGGTTTGCCAACTCTAGACATCAGACCTATGAACTCCCAGTCCAGTGCTCTTTCTAACAGTAAACATTGGGTATTTACCCTAAGTTGTCACAGGGTACAGAAAGAGTTCAGATAACTTAGTCTTGCAGCTTTCAACATATGTTTTGTGGAGGTATGTCTTCCAAAAAACATAAAGAAATGAATGAAGGCACATCAGTTTGCAAGTACATAATTCGGTTGAAAGCAAAACTGATATAGCAGAAGTGAAAGAGGCCAGGGACCACTAGCCCTGCCCACCAAGTTCCCATCTCCACCTGTGGCATCCATGGGAGAGCTTCTTAAAGCACCCGTTGAAAATCACATGAAAATCACCTTTTACAAAGGAATAAGCAGAGGCCTCGGAAATTAAGCGCTTGGGGAAGCCCACCTACTTAGTGATTGTGGGTCTCTTGATTGCTCATCAAATGCTCTTTCCACTCTGCTGTAATGTCTCCTAGATCACGTGGCTGTGGATAGCCCCGGCTACCACTTCCAGATTGGTCACTTGTTTTCCTCACCAGCAATCTCTCCTGCCACATGCTGTGTCCCTAAACCCGTGGAGCTAATCATGATTTTTAAAGTCCACCATGCCCTTTCTTAAACTTTAACCCTCGCATGTGCTTTTCTTTCTGCCTGGAAGGCTCTCCCCTAGGGTACCTTCTTTCCCAACCAATCCACTCTTCTAACTTCTACAGATACATCAATCTTTACTTTAGCTGGCACTGCCACTAGCAACTCTTCCACAACACAACCCACCCTACCCCCCAACACCTCACCCTGCCACTGTTGACCACAGTAGGCTTAGGCTTAGTCAACTACACTTGTCCTTATCTTTTATCATACTTTCTTGTTTTAATTGTCCTTTGGGGGGAGAGTCTTGTCTACATTTCTACTTTTGTTATCCAGGACTTTAACCTATTCAGTATCACAACAAAACTTCATCAAAAGAAGAAATGCAAGAATGAATGAATGTATGTTATTTGCTAAGCAATTTCTTGCAAAAGGCTTGAATGTGGGACAGTGTGGTATACATTCCAGGGAAGTGGGCCTTAGTTGAACTTGCTGCATATACTATATTATACTGCCAGAAAATAGGACAGCTATGATTCTCAGCAGCTTCTAATTTGCAGCTCTAAAAATTTCCATTACCATGCGAGAAAAGCCTTGCCAGATACCTATATTAAATGATCTAATCTTTTATTCATAAATTAGAACTGAAAACCAGAAACAGCAAGCATTAAAAAAAAACAAAACACAATAGCATTAAAAAGAAAGAACAGATAAATAAATAGAAAAAATCTATGAGAAAACAGATAGTCAAGGAAACAGGAAAAATTTTCTTTAAATATTTAACAGTTACTTTTTAGGAGATTTGAGAGACGACTGTTCTAAGAAAATAAAAAGAGGCTTCTCTAAAAACATATCTAGAAGAGGATGAAGACTTTTGATAGAACTTGAATACTGAAGTAAAAAAGTGTAATGGAAGCCCTGAGTACCAGATGAACACGGCTGCAGATTGATTCACAAATCGGAAGATAAGGTGAGAAGTTCCCACTTAAGAAGAACTAGTACCTAATAGAGAATGAAGAAATATTTACATGAAGACTTACGATCCCAGGTTTTTTTCCATAATTTTCTTTTACTTCTGTTGCTTTCAAGAACAACTTGATATAACAATTTTATTAAAATTATGTCTAGTAAAACATGTGTTCAAATAGTACACAATGTTCTCCTAGAAGTGATAAGATAAACTAATGCACTATTAGTGTACAATCCTTTTGAAGAGTAATTTCACTATATTTTTTTAAGAATCATAACATTTCTTTTTTTTTTTTTTTTGAGTTGGAGTCTCACTCTGTCGCCCATGCTGGAGTGGCACGTTCACAGTCACCCGAGTGTCGACCTTCTAGGCTCCAGAGATCCTTTTGCATCAGCCTTCTGAATAGTCAGAACTACAGACGTGTGCTACCATGCCCAGCTATTTTTTATTTATTGTAGAGATGAGGTCTCACCAGGTTTCCCGGACTGGTCTCAAACCCACAGACTCAGGCAATCCATTCTCCTCAGCCTTCCAAAGTGCTGGGATGACAGGCTGAGCCACCGAGTCCGGCCAAGAATCATAACATTTCTACTGTACTACAGTATTGCTAAATCAGGCAAAAAGCACTGAGGAAACCAACAGAGAGTGGTGGAGAGGTAAGTCCTAGAAATTCCTTTTTCTTCCAAAGCTAAGTGTATTTCCCTATTTCCTTTTTGTTTTGTTTAATAGTTTTGATTATTGTTGCACACAGGATACAAAACTTCACTTAGGAGGAATGAGTTGAAGAATTCTATTGTATAACATAGTAGATATATTTAATAAAAATGTATTGTATATTTGAAAATTTCTAAGCATAGATTTTAAGTGTTTCTCCACAAATAAATCATAAGTATATGAAGGAGTGCAGAGCATAAGTTAATTAACTTGAATTAGTCATTCTACAATGTATACTTATTTCAAAGCATCATGTGTATGCCATAAAAATAAATAAATAATAATTGTCATCATTCACAAAGTATCTCAAATCATTCATCGTCATTAATTTAGCTTCAGAGTATAGATGTTCAATAGGCGACTTCTTTATTTAGAAGGGAACTATTTCTCATTTCCTCTTTAGGTGCTTGCTAGAGGCAAACCTAGCTGAGAAATTTAATTAATCTTTCTCTAGAAATTTGATCCAAGGAAACTATCCCCCCAAAAGGAAAATCTATATATGAGAAGATGCTCTTTACAATAATTTAGAACAGCAAAATTAGAAATAAACAAATATCCAGAAAGAGTAGAATTTTTAGATAAAATATGGCATTATTCTTGATAACTATTTATTAGATTATGTAGCAATGTGGCAAAATGTTGAATATTCAATGCAAGTGAAGGAAACATTACATTTCTGCTATGATTTTAATTCTATCTAATGTAAGTCTTTGAATTTGAGGAATTTTGAAGAGGTATATAAAAATTAAAATACTTTGTTTAAATGAGTACGTATCTCCCTTTTTTCTATTTATTTTAATAAAACTAGCACAACAGGCTTTTTACAAAGTGTAAAAAACAACCAAATTTTTCATCTTTTCCATAAGTATCTCAAATTTATATGGGTTAAGAGTATTATGAACTGTTTCCAATTAATATTAAACCTGTGTATAATTCATACATTCAACCTTAACAAAAAATAGGGGATCTTAAGCTTTATGAATCTGCCCTCTCTAATTTATCTTGTTTTATAGAAGATGACCATTATTAACACAGAGATAGAAACTTACATGTATGCGTTTTACAGGTGTCAGAGTTTAGAGACACACACATAATTATTCAATTCTCTTAACTACAAAGGTGAAAGTAGATGAGAGAAATGGGTATTTTAAAAGGAATGAGTATTACCCGTTTTTAGTAGATAAAGGGACAAATGGTGTCCCACAGAGAAATATAATGAAACCCATTTCTGACCTTTATTCTACATTATCGTCACCTCATGGCATCATTTGATATCAGAATTATTCATTATACATTTAACTGATTGAGGATCAATCTCTTTTTTAAAAAATAAATTTTAAAATACAACAAAATTTTAATTCTTTACATTTTATTTGCTGTTTCTTTTTTTACTCATTACAAACTTGAAGACATACTATGTGCAGGCAGCCTACCAAGGGCTAGAGAGCAAAAGGTGCCTAAGATAAATTGCAAGTACTTTAAAACGCACAAATAAATAGGTACGAGCCAATGTGACACATGCTGAAGCAGAGCTGTCAGTTGCATCCAACGAAGGAGAGTGTTCAATTGTGGAATGGGATGAAGGGAGATTTGGGAGAAGTACTTAGCCAGGCTGAGTATGGAGGATGAGTAGGAGCTGATAGGGAAGAGACTGAGGATATTTGAGAAAGTAAATATTTTTTTCCAAAATTAAGAGTTCCCCAGAATTGTATTAATGGGTATCACTAAATAATTCAATCCTGCAAGTGTTGTTTAACTCCCAAATCATTTGCATAAGAGCTGTCCAATTACACATGTTCTGGTGACCCATATAATTAACCAATTTGTCTGAATGCTGTTGAAGTTGAGGTTAAGGAAGGTCAAGAACAATTCCTAACAATTAAAGCCCATGGAAGAAGCGAAGATCTGAAGCTTCAATCTCCACTTCAAAGCTATTTTTTATGGAAACTGTGATGCATAAAGTATGTGAATCAGATAGCCCATGTACTCACCAGATATGATGATGGATATTTTCAAACTCTCTTCAGATTAATATGAAATAGTAACACACTACAACGTAATAACAGCCACTCTCAGTGCCATTTGTTATAGGCTTATTTCTCCTTACTTATCATATCTCACTCCTTATAGGCCTTTCTTTATGGAATCCCACTACTCTTTCCCCTTTTTCTCTGTGATGAGATCTATAAACAACTCAACTTGCTTTGAGTTTTAAGACAATGAATGTAGTGAGGGATTATATCTCCATTCACAATTAGTGGAAAAAGTAGTTTAAGTCTCTAAATTTTAATATACCCCAAACAGTTTTCATTGGTATGGTTTTCTTTCATTTAAAGGAAATGCTCTTCAACACTCGTGTCTATGGTCTTAATAATATTCTCATTGTAATATCTACTTCATCTTCATTCCAGTAAATTCTGCTAATTTGAAACGGTCAGGTCTTTCTTTCAAAGCACCTCGGTAGTAATATAACACTTTATCTTTATGTGGTAACACACATAACAAGGGACTTGAAGACCTGTGTGTGAAACTGTTCTTTTTTTCTCCGTGTTGAGATCTACCTTACCAATTCCCTCTATTTTCCTATGCAAAGCAATGAACCTACCTCTCTGGGGAACACCAATGTTCTTACACCATCTTTTAATTCCTACCTTCCCCTGGGTCCATCATCATCGTTAGAATTAGGTATCTAGCTTTTTGAATGCACTCTAGCTCTTTTCCTGGCTTCAGTGAAGTAGAGCAGGTAAAAACTGAGCAGCACAGGTTGTGGGATTTAGTAGGGTTTGGAAAACATTATTTTGCTGCTCAGCTGCCAACTCTGAGTCACTTCAGTTCCACTTTCAAGCAGTCTACCTCTTTCCACCCCCATGATGCCTCACTGCAAAATATTTGCTAATCTTCACATCCACTTAATTCCCAATCTTTAAAGCTGCCTCTCTTTCTTTGTCTATTCAGGAGACCTGGAAGTGACTTATATTTTCTCCTGACTGTCCTCATTCTCATAGTGCCAATTTCCCAGGACTAACTCTTCTGATGGTCTTCTGTTATCTCCCCAACCTTATACTGGATGTGACTCAGCCTGAAATTCTCTAACTTTGCCCTGCATGCCTAGTGTCTCACATCCTTATCATCCTGGGCTGGGTTTTGACAGGATGTTTGCCTCGTAACTTCCTCTGCTCAACACTTAACCCCAACTTCTTCTAGACTTTAATTCCATAAAGATAGAAACTTTTGCTTATCATTGCATTCCCAGTGTCCAGCAAAGAGAGGAGAAGTGTTTAATAAATATTCATTGAATGAAAGGATACATTTTCCTTATTAATTCCTGCTAGCTTACTGATCGCTTCATGAAAGATAACCCTGGTACAGAATGACAAAAGAATTGACATAATAGTGTATAATACAAAATAGGTTAGGTTAGGCTATAATAACAACTTAAAAATTCCTGTCATTTGCAATGATAAAGATTGATTTCTTGTGTATGCACTATGTCCATCATGATTCAGTAGAGATTCTGGTACTCGAATCACTCAAGGATTCAGAGTAATGGAGATTAAAGCTCCATCATGTGAGGTTGCCATCTCCTCGTGAGATCAGAGTTCTTAGAAGGGAAAAGAACATGGAAAACTGTGCACTGGCTCTCAATTGTATAATGAGAAGACCTGATAACCAGCTTCTAATACGGACAAAACGAGCTTTATAATGACACTCAAACTTTAGGAAGTATAATCCCTCTATTGCCCTGAGGGAGAAGAGAGATGGAAATATTGGTGAGGAATTCATCATGGCTGACACAATTGGTAACAGATTTGGATCTACTTAAATATTCATTTCTCAATAGGTTGGTTTTACTTAAATATCTTCCTACTTAAATAAGGTGGGTAAATAGAAACCTGCATTCTTTGTTACCGATCCTATATTCTGGTATCTTCCTTCACTCCAGAATACAAAGAACATAGGGAAAAATATGGAAGCTTTGAACAGAAATCAGTGCCTACAACAGGCAGAAGGTGTGATGAGAAGGCACATTCTTTTATTGCTTTTAGAAAGCAGGATTTATTGAGAGGACAGAAAAGCTCCCACAGTGGGAGGGGATGCGAAGGGGTTGCCCAGTACATTCTTTGGAGTAGAAGAACATTCTCAGCAGATGCAATAGTGAGTGCAGAGGCCCTAGGGCAGGAGTGAATTTCACAGAGCAACAAAGAAACCAGTGTGGCCCTAGCCAGAGAGGAGAGGAGAGAGTCAGGAGATGATGTCAGACAGGGAATCAGGACCAGATCAGGGAGGGCCTTGTTTGCCATGGTAGGGATTTTGACTGTAGTCCAGGAAGAAATGGAAATACTTTGCAGGATTTTGAAGAGTGGAAGGCATAGAAGTGTGCATTTTATTTTGCATAAATTCAAGTTGGCTACTGTGTGGAAAATGCAAGCAGGGGGCAAAGGTGGGACCAGTGAAGCTCATTGCAGAAATCCAAATGAGAGACACTGATGGCTTTAACTGAGGTAAAAGTAATTGAGGTGGGGATGAAGGGATGGTATTCTTACATATTTTGAAGGTGCATCCAAAAAGAGTTATAAGAATATATGAGGCTGTGAGAAGAAGAGATGACTCAAGGATGACTCTAAAGTCTGTGACTTTGTTGCAGAACATTGTCACATTTTCAAAGCTGTCAGTAACATGTGAACCTGCTTGAGAGTAAACGGATGCAAGAAATCAAAGAGAATCAGGAGTTCCGGCAACTGTGGGGGCCCCGGTTAGATCAAGTTGTTGCTTTCTTATATTTTCCGGAATAAATTTAACTTCACTACTTCTCTTTATGGCAGATACACTTAAACCATTTTATTTTAAGCTTTTGAAGCAGATTTACCTATACTTAACTTCCTACAGAAATATTTGTTTATTCTGATTTTCTCATGAAATGTTTTCTCAGGCGAGGGTGGGCCATCTCTAAAAGCCCTGTTTGATGTTTAACTAGCACTTGCATGCACATTATCAATGTACTCATGTGGCTTGTGAATTTTTATCGAACAATAACTCACTTTGAGCAAGCACTTTGTGTTCTTATTATTCAATATTTGATGACTGCAAAGCTACGGGTCAGCTCATGTCCTCACATGACCCAGACTGAAATAGGCTTTTCTACCGCCACAACATACGACACCACAAGCCCAAATAATTCAGATAGTGGAAGCCCCATTATCTCAGGCTTCAGGTGGAATGTTCATAGTTTGTGCATAAGGAATGAGCAGAAGATGTTGAGAGATAAAGACTTTGGCTTTGGACATGGTCGGTCAATTTTATTAGGCATCTTGGTAGAGATGTCCAACAGGCAGTTCTTTTGTGTTTACATACAAATCTGGAATTCAAAAGAGCTTTCTGAAATATAGGTGGAACTTTGAAAAACTATGGCACATTCATGATATTTTTGGCCATTAGATTGGAGTGAGAGTAAACAGACAAGATGAGAGTCAAGAATTGAACCTCAGATCAGTTAAATGTTAAAATGAAAAGGACTAACAAACAAAGGAGACTAAGGAGTAATCAGGGAAGATCACTGTCAGGAATATTAAATAAAATTACATATATAAATCTGCTTTGTAAACTTCAAAGTGCTATATAAATTTAAGTTACTGTTTTCTTTAGTGGTTGAATCAAGCTCACTTACAGCATTCTTCACTGCCAACACACACACATGCACACACACACAATCTGATCTGATTGCTGTCTACTCGTCCAGCGCTATTTCCACATTATACTCCTCCACATTCCCTGGCATCTGGTCAAACTGCACTGCATTCATTCCTTGAACATGCCTTTCAATGGCTCTCCTTTATTTTTTGGCTCACATTCTTTTTGCTAAGATAATCCTCACCCCCACCCCCCAGTCTCTTAACAGAAAAGCTTAACTCTGCTGTTCCCTATGGTTCTACTTCTCCATTTTTTGCCACACCATTAAAAAAAAAACAAAAAATCAAACCATTAGAGTGTTTTCCACCATTTTATAACCTTCAGTAGATTATACCTTGCACTATATGTGTTATGAATATGTGTTAATGTGCATGTGTTAATATACATGTTTATATTATGTGTTAATGTACATGCTTTATCTCTCCTATTGGATAGTTAAAGTCCTTGCAGATAGGGATAATGTCTTAGATAATCTCTGCATTCCTTACAGCATCTAATTTAATGCTTAATATGGCATATGGACCCAATACATTGTTTAATAATTCAGTGCATCAGTTGGTGAATAAGGTAATAAATATTTATGTTGAGCAATGTCTCACTTCTTTTTCAGAGAAAAGTTTTTAACTATCTTATTATATAGTACATGGTCTCTAATTTTAATTGCTTTCATATTATTGCCAAACATACTTAATTTTTGCTATTGTGTTTTCTAACTTGAAGGTGGAAGTCTCTGTGCTGATTGCATCTCTCAGAGGATCTTGCTGGGAAAGATGTACACACAGCCTTCATGCCTTTCACCCCATTTCTGCCTAAAGATAGCAAAGCTTTGGGATTGGGCTTTGAGCTAAGGTCTAGGAAGGTATGAGATTTGGGAACAAAGGGTAGGAAAATGTTGAAGGAGGAGGCAGATGCTAGCAGTCAACATCACAATCCTATAAGGAGCCAGTGCATGTAGTACCAGAGACAGACGCTTTGAAGTGAAGGCAATGCTTCCTTAGATACAAATTCTCTGATAGCTTGCCTGCCAAAGCAGGATCACATTACAACCCTTCTGGAGAGCAGCCATTCCTTAACTGAAAGTCTGGAAAGCTACCTGAAGCTCCTGGTAAGTCATGACACACACAAAAAATAGATTTTTGCAGTGACCGAAATCTATGCCCAGAAGGAAGTACTTATTAGTTCTGGGGTGTTTTGGAGTAGATTAGAAATAGTCTAGGCTTCTCTGTAATATAAGACTAAGAGACAAGAAAAACAACAACAACAACTTAACTGCTTGTTGATAGTTGTTAGATTGCTACATATCTTTACCTTTTTTGTTTTTCAGTTAAACAGTCCAAAGTAATATATAATCTTCTGTTCTTTAAAATACTTCATCCTTACTATCAATGATATTATTTATATATGCATAGAGAAAGAAAGACATAAGAATTTTGATATATTGTAAAATCCCAAGAACCAGTACTGAACAATCTCAAAAAGAATTTTGCAGATGTGAAAAATAAATATGCATATTGATTTTTAGGCACTTTTATAAATTGTTAGTTAATGTTGAGTCACTTTATCATTTCCAATTTCTATCTTTTTATCTTGGAGTAAATGAAACTTTTTCTGCAAGTCTTAACAAACCTCTGAATTTGAATGTACTAGAATATGCATAAAACTTTAGAGCAAAATGTAAAGGGCTATAGGAAAACTGACACTGATCTAAAACAGATGGGTATTTGGAGCCAGAAAAGTGGGGGAAAAAATCATTCAGCTCATCACTTTAAATCTACAGGAGTAAATAAGCTGTTAGTCCTTTCTTTCCTTCTTTCCTTTTACTTCTTTGCTCCCTCCCTCCTCCCTTCCTTCTTCTGTCCTTTGTCCCCCTTTCCTTCCTCCCTTTCTCTCTTTCCTATTTTTACTCAATTTCCTTATTGCAAGTTCGTATTTCTGTGGCTTAAGAAAAGTCATAATGCACAGATTTATTAAAAAGTTGATCTAGACAAAGTAATATTATCATTGAAGTCAAATTATAATCTACATTAATGGCTTTAATTAATAACTAGAAGTATTTCCTTCATGGAGAGAATCATGCCTTGAATGCTGCTTTAAACTCTAATAATATAATCTTTCATTTTTCTAGCCATATATATATAAGCTTCTAGTATTCATAGAACATAAAACATATATTAAACTAACACTTTACGTCTATATTTAATTATCTTCATGTATATCTCAACTTCTACTTATATATGCATAGAAAAGGGGGGACTGATACTTGATTTAAAGTTTTTACTTTCAGAAAAGATGTAGAGAAATGCAAAACACCTTCTCTATCATGGTAACAATAAAAAAAAACCTAGACAGGTTTTTTTAAAATGTTAATACTCCATGTGGTTAGTGAAGCATGGTGAATGATAGAAGGCCTCATGATGAACCAAATTTCAGAAAAGACCAAGGACTTCATAGGTGAGTCATGAGGATAGCATCTTCTGTACACCGGGTCAAGTATTTGGTCTGGGTATGGGCAGACAGAAGAGTAGGTCTGCCATAGATATGAAACTTTTCAGGGAGAAGCATAAGTAGGCCATGGCTTAGAAAACAGAGGGAAGTCAGACCATGCATGAATCTGAAAGAGACCCATAAGATGAAACAATTGTTTGGGGCATCAATTCTTCCCTCTTGATTTTTTGCCAAAAAGCAGTGGAAATGGGCTGGAGATGGAGAAACATCATGTTGTATTACCAGCACCTTAGATTCTGGGGCTTTGCTAAAGAAGAATCCAGAGATAAACCAAATATCTGAAAATTGCAGCCTAATGCTCTCCTACTTCCAATACTGTAAGATCAAAAAGGCAGAGGCAATATACCTAATCAAAGGGAAATTCAATCTTATGAAATGTGAGTACCATTATCAGATCTACTAAAAAAAATTAAATAAAAAAAAAAAAGCTGACAGAACATTCCTTTACATAGCCCCCAGGGAGAAGAAAGAGCTTACCTATCTGAAAAAAGCCAAATCAGAACAAAAACTTTACTACTGAATTTCACTTGTCTATTGTATGTCATACTTAGAACACAGTAGAAAATTATGAGACACATGAAGAAACAAGAAAATGTAACCATATCCAAAGAAAAATACAGTCAATTGAAGCAGACCTACAAGTGATGCAGGTCATAGAATCAACACAGGCTTTAAAATAATCATTATAGCTATGTTTATAAAATATCAAGAGGAAAATTGATATAATGAATAAAGAGATAGATGGTTTAAAAAGAAAATCAGAAACTCTGAAAACTAAATAAATCACTCCTTAAAAATTCACTAGATGGACTGAAAGGAGCAGACCCTGTAGAAGAATCAATTAAATTTAAGACAGGTCAATAGAAATTATTCAAACTCAAGCAAATAAAAAATTTTGTCTAAAAAAAGAGTCCTAGTGACCTGTGAGATTATATTAGCTACTTTAGTATATAAGCCCTGGAATGCAAGGAGAGAATACATAGAATATTGTGGAAGGACAAATGAAGAAACAAAGGTCATATATTTTCCAATTTGGTAAAAAATATACACTCACAGATATAAGAAAGTCAATAAACCACAAGTAGAATGAATACAAAGAAGATCACACTTAGGAATATAATATTTAAAGTAATGAAAACCAATGGTATATAGAAAATCTTAAAAATCAAACAAAGAAAATGACACATTTCAATTAGGAAAATGATGATTTAAAAATTACGGCTGATATTCTATGAAAAATAATACAAGCCAGAAGACAACGAAGCTCTCTATCTTCAAAGTGTCAAAAGAGGAAAACAAAAATACCTATTAACCCCAAATTCTACATCCAGCAAAGCAATCTTTAAAAATTAAATTATAAAAAAGACATTTTCAGATAAATAAAAGTTTAAAAAATGAATGCTACCAAACATGAATTACAAAAAAAAAAAAGCTAAAGAAAGTGCTTCAAGAGGAACTGATGCCAGACAGAATTTGAATCAACAGAAAATGTAACTATATGAATAAATATACCTTTTTTCATTTTGTTTAAAGGACAATTGACTATTTAAAGCAACATGATAACAAAGTGTCATGGGTTAGTAACACAGGAATAAGTTACAGCAATAGCATAAAATATAAGGAAGGGAATTCTAGTATTATATATGAAGTAGTAAAATATTAATTCAAGGTAGACTATGAAGAATTAAGAATTTATATTGTAATTTCTACAGCAACCACCAAACAAATAAAGGAATTCAAACAGAAAGTTAATAACATATATAAAATAGAAGGCTTAAATATACTCAATTGTTTACAGAATACAGAAAAACAGAACAGAATTTTTAAAATTAGGACAAACAGAAAACAACAAAAGAAAATAGACTTCAATACAATCTTACAATTACATTAAATCTAAGTGGATTAAATAATTCAAAGACAAGATTGAAATGAGATAAAAAGGTGAGATAGAGCTGTATGTAAGAGAAACACTTCAAATATAAGTATAGAGATAAGTCAAAAATATAAATATAAAAATACATATGCTGTACAAATCCTAATTACAAATGAGCTGCCATGATTATATTAGATTATATTAGAAAAATAGGCTTAAAGACAAAGAGTTTTATGAGAGATAAAAGTGACAATTTTATAATAATAAAAAGGTCGATTCATCAGGAACAAGAAGACATAACAATTGAAAATGTATGTACCTAATAAATGGACATCAAAATTTATTTCAGAGAGAAGTAAATATATTCACAGTAATGGCTGGGGAATTTTAAAAATTGACTACTTTTAGGACGGATAAAACAAGTAGGCAGAAAATCAATATCCCTATAGAAAATCTAAATAAAACTATCAACCTAATGGATATTTATATACATTTAAAAAAAAACTACAAGTGCATGTAAAACATGTACCAAAATATACCATATGCTGAGGCATAAAATGAACTTCAACAACTTTCAATATTAAAATAATAAATACTATTTTATCTGACCACAATAGGATTAACTTAAATATCAACAGCAAGGAAAAAAAAATCTTTAGATAAAAAATATTTCCATATATTTGGAAATTAAAAAAAACCCTCCTAAAAACACTCTAGTCAAAAAAGAAGAACTGTATAAGGCAATTTAGAAAATATTTTCACTAAGTAATAATAAAGTTGTACAATATCAAAATTCATGAGATGCACCTAAAGAATTACTTAGAGAGAAACTGATAACTAAAAATCAGTAAGTTAGAAAAAGAGCAAATAGGGCCAAGGAATATGCAGCAAAACAATTTTGAAAAACCAACAAAATCCAAATTTTCTTTTAAGTGAAGACTGATAGCATTACAAAAACACTTAGCAAGACTAATTAAGGTAAATAAGAGAGCACAAAACAGGAATATCACAAATGAAAAAGGAAATATCATCACAAAATATTACAGATAATAGAAATAAGATACATAAATACTGTGGACTTTATGTGAGCAAATGCCACAACAAAGATGAGATAAACTGTAAAATATAGCTTACTAAATGTGACTAAGAAAGTAAAAAATTTGAACAGTCATGTATCTATTTTTAAAATTAAATTCGTAATTAAAAATCTTCCTAAAACAAACTATAGGCCTAGAGACTTCCTTGTTGATTTTTCAAGCATTTAAGAAAGAAATAATGCCAATCTTTTAAAAGCTTTTTCAGATAACAGAAAAGTATAGAACATCTCTCAATTCATTTTATGCGCTCTATATAATCCTGATGCCAAAACTTGACAAGGTTAATGCAAGAAAGAATATATATGTGTAAACTAATAATTTTCCTGAAAAATAGGCACATCATTTTAAAATAAAATGTTAGCAAATGAATCTAATAACACATACAAAAGATTTAATTGGTAAGGTTTACCCAATAACTCAAGGGAGGCTTAACATTCAAAAATTCATTCAATAAATAAAGGATAAAAATCACATAATCATCTCAATTTATGGAGAAAAATAATTTTCCAAACTCTAGACCTATTTGTGTTTTAAAAATATATCTCAAAAATCAACAATAGTAAATTTTCTTGATCTTATAAATGACTTAAAGAATATTAAGGATTTGACAATATATAAGTAAACAGCTCAATAAAAAGGGCAAATATTAATATTTGAAAAAACAACTCACTAATGAAGCTAGTAAATGGTCAATTTGCACACAAAAGGGGATTCAACATTTTTAGTTATAAGAGTAATGCAAGTTAAAGCCATGTAATTTTTCAATCCCTAGAAGGGGTTGAAATACCAAATATTGGTAAGAATACAGAGCAACTTGAACTCTCATACATACAGTGCTTATGGGAATGTAATAATTGAACCTGGTTCAATTATTATGAAATTGTTGAAAGCTTTTTATAGTTACACATTTACCCTAAGAACCAGAAATTCCATGCCTAGATATTTACAAAAGAGATATAAAAAATTCATAGCAGCTTTATTCATAGGAATAAAAAACTGAAAACAAACTAAATGTCCAACAATACAAAAACTGATAAACAAATTGTGGAATACTATTTATCAATAAAAAGGAACAAACGAATGATAAACCCAACAAACTAGGTGAATCTTTCAGACCTAGAGAAGCCAAATACAATTCATTTATACTGAAGTTTACGTACAGGCAAGACTAAAGTCAGAAAAAGTAGTTTTCTGGGTTGTACAGGTACTGTTGGAAACTGACTGAAAAGCACAATAGAAACTCCTGGGGATTATGAGACTGTTCCATATGGGGATGATGGCAACGCTCTATAGTGAGGATTCTTCATTCGCATGCACTGGATTCTCCCTATCACTGCTACATCCTGAAAATGATAGTGATTCACTGTTGATTCAGTTCTTTAAAAACCTTCTTCTAGGGCAACCTCCTCGGGTCCCCTCCCACTGTGGGAGCTTTTCTGCCCTCTCAATAAATCCTGCTTTCTAAAAGACTAAAAATTAAAAATAAATAAAAATAAAATAAAAACCTACTTCTAGACAGACAGAACCCCACGAAGACACTTTATCCAGGTTTGTTTCACTTCCAAAGTAATTTTAATTTATCTTTGTTAGTTTAGGAAACTACTATTACTTTATTAATTATACTGTTAAAAGCTTTACAGAATAACAATTCTCAGCATAGATTTAGAAAATAAAGTTGATTTAAATATTAAAAAATAAATAACAGTTATTTATCATTGTCACCATATGGTACCAATGGAATCAACTGCTAATACAAAGATCATCAAAAATAAATTTCCAAGAATCAAACAAGTTGCAGCTTTCCTGAGCTTTCTTAATCAATTTATCCCTGCTTTTGATCACTACTTTTCTTTCACCTACTAATATCACCTGATATTATTCCCGGGGGAACATTTAGTGTCCTTTCCTACCTAAAAACCAATGCCCTGCATATTAGCCAGCAGAGGGTGCAAAGAGTGAATTTCCAAGTCCTCACAAAATAGCTAAAAGCACCTCTGCTATTCGGCATTGCTAAACATGCAATTTGTCTCTTAAATCTGCACAGGCTGTGTAGCTGATTATTCTTATTAGTTGTTAAACCTAACCGCTACTTATGTTCACTCAAACAATTCTCTTTTCACTTGTCACACAGATCCAATTATTCACAGGCACTTGTTAGTTCCCAAGTGGACAAATCCTAGAATTTTAGAGTTTAAAGCAGCCCCTGAGCTCTTTCTTTTGAGATTTTTCCCTTCGGGCCTTTCACCTATGAGTCTCCTTCAACAGGGTCCTGACAGATAACTGGGTAACCTCGGCTTGTGAAAGGGAGAGAAATAGACATCATTTGGGAGGAAAAGCATTGTAATATACACATTGTCTGGCACCAAAATCTCTCTTCCTGTAAATTCTAGTCATGCTCTCTGGACCTACATGGAATAATTTACATTCCTATTCTAGTGGACAACACTTCATATATTTAGAGCTTCTTAAGACTGATATTTCTTCAGATCTTGATATCCGGCTTAGTGAATAATCTAATTTCCTTTTCATGCATATTCATAGGCAATTAATTATCTTTCTATCTAGATTTATCTCTTAATGTACTTATTAACTGTGGTGATCACATCACTTTGGAAATCTAGATTTTCAAGGCCAACCCTTCAAGTATGTACAATCTGGAGGTATAAGGAGCTCCAAAGTCAGGAATAGCTTTGTGATCTCACCCAGTGCTTCTCAAAACTCAAACAGAATTTCTCATACAGATTTTCATTGTTTTTAAAATATAATACATTTTTCCACACTCTTGTATATTATATAAACATACAACTAAGAGAAAACACTAACATTGCCACACACGCATAAATAATGCCACTTAATGTAGCAACCTCAAATTTGTGAGAAAAAATAGAGACTGTCATACCGTCTCCATTGCTAACAATTATTATCTGATGTATAGATGCTTTGAGCTAGAAAAGAAATCTCTCAAATTATCTTGCCTTAATTAGAGGCCAATAATTATTCAAAACTTGTGTTGTAATTAAAACCACCATAACTTCCTCTGACCTGCTACCTGTTAATTAAGAGCCTGATTTCCATAGGCTGACTTTCTCTCTTCCCCGGTGGCCAGCTCTCACTATTGCCATCAAAAGGATGTGTCCATATTTTCATGAGAGTGAAAATGAATTTCTTCTCCAGGGAATTAGGCACACATACTGCAGAATTTTTTTTTCATGTGTCACAGCATGACTTTTCTTCAATAAGTCTATTTCAATATGGAAGAAGTAATATTCTCTTCTCAAAGGAAGGAATCGTGTATTACTTAACATTTTTCATCTCATGGCTGACTTGAAAAGAGTATTCACTATCACTTTGGATATATTTGTTTCACCTCATTTTCTATTGTTTACTAATAGGTGCCTAGAAATAATTACAGAGCTTTTGATAATAACAGCAAAGCAATAACACTAGCCACTACAATCATTCATTGAGTGCCCACCTCATGGCAAGGTAATGGTATTGGTCATATTTATATAATTCTGAAAAAGTAAGATGATTGGTGCCAGCACAGAAGATTAGGATGTAAATAGGTTGGCCAGGATCATGTGAGTAGGAAATGGTTAGGCTGGGGTATGAAGCCAGGTGACATTGGCATCAAGATCACGATGCAACCCTGTTTGCCATTAGAAGGAGTTTCGTATTATATAAAACACTTTCTGAGTAAAGTGATTATAATAATCTTTAAAATGAAGGGATTCCATCATAGTAGATTTGGAGTACATGTGAAAGACAAAACGATCTTTTAATGTGGAGTGTCCTCTGGGCATAAATATAAGCCTTCTTAGACTCAGAGATCATTCAAGAGAATTCATGTCAAACACAATACTTTTTAAAACACAAGACAATTACTCCAGCTTTTAAGCTATTTAAAGCTCATGTATTAAATAAGCGACAAAGAGTATACAACCAATTTAATGAATCCATAACACAGACATTAGCAGAACTAACAGCTCCTGTGTTTAGTTTAAGCATTGAACTGGTTTAGCTTTATACTTTGTTTTCTAGAATGTGCTAATCCTTAATTTTAGTATATTTCAATTGTTGCTTATTATTTGAAAATATTTTTGTTAAGATCTTGAAAGTTACACTATCACTAATATTCTTTAGTTTTTACAGAATATTAAACAGAATTAACCCCAGCCCTTCAAACTGTGACTTCTTCAGTGTTAAAGTCATAAAGGGGAATGAGGCAAAAGCCAAAGTGATTAGAAAAACCGGAATGACCCTTTTCAAATAAAGTGATAATGGAGTTAAAAAAAAAATCTGTTTAGAGCTATAAAAATATTGGAGATGAGAAAAGATAAGATGTCATGTGTGTCAAGAGAAAAACTGGAGAAATATCAGGGGATTTATATTAAAATGTATCCCCTATATGATATAGCCAAAGCAACTGAATTGTGGTGTATATTTTAAAAATCATAATCTTTCCATGTCTAAGATGTTTTGTGGAAGTATCCTAGTTTGCTACTGTTCAAAGTACTGGCCTACCATTAATATCTATATTAGTACAGTTAACTTTTAAACAGTTGGCTAATGGTCTCAAAAAGACATACAGGTTATAAATGTGGTTGGTGAACTTTGAGCACTTTCAAAAAATTTAGCGAGTGCTATTCTTTTAGTAGTCTTAGGATATATACTTAATATCAAGTGGCCATATTCTGGCTCCCAGTTAATTTGCAAATTTTGTGTGATGCATGTGTTAAAGGGAAATATAAGTATCTAAGATAATTCTTATTGATGAATCCGTGTAGGTCTTTATCCTTAATTTACTCTCCTGCTTTTCTTGAACTTGAGTTATATGTGTGAAGATTCAAACAGGGCGTGATAACATCAGAAGATTCTTCTTTGACAACACGCATATGTGCTTCAACATGCAATTTAGCATACCATGATATGTATTGTATCCCATATTTAATCAAGGGCAGGAGAGAATACTATGATTAATGTTTGCTCTATATCTCTGCTTACATTTATTAAAAGCAGAATTTTCTTCATCTCAATTATCTAAACATAAGTTGCCTTAACATTTAATTTGGAAAAATCTTACAAGATTGCAAAATAAAAAATTTACAACAAACTGCAATACTCAATGGTGTGTAAGTAGCATGAAGAATTTCAAGTGAGATATTAACAAACCTTGACCGAACCAACAATGACTCATGACACCTTTTCAGCTTTCAGAGTCTAACCCGAGTGACACAGATCCTCATAATCTCTCATCACCTTCTGCATTTTGAAAATCATCATCTGCCAGTGACCTGTGGAACTCATCACTAAAGTAGAAGATAAGGTTATGTACCAATAATGGCCCAGTGGAAAAGGTTAACTTTTAGGAAAGACGTGGTGACTGACTTCTATAATAGAGTGAGCAATGTTGAAAGACTCGTAGGCAGAAGAAATCCTAAATAATGTATATAGGATGGTTTATTCTTCTAATCCTAAGGGTTAATGCTGTTAGTTAGCTAAATTTGGTTGAGAAATATGCATGGTCACCTTCCACCAGTAACATAAGCAGATAAAGAACTGGTTTAACAACTTGGCGAGACCTCATCTCTACAATAAATCAAAAAATTAGCCGGGCATGGTAGCGCGCGCCTGTAGTTCCAGCTACTTGGAAGGCTGAGGCGGAATAATCGTCGGAACCCAGCAGGTCAGGGCTGCGGTGGCCGGGAGCGGCCACTGCACTCCAGTCTGGGCGACAGAGTGAGACTCCAACTCAAAAAAAAACCCAACAATTTTATAGCAAGCATTGAATGATTCAGTATCCCTTTTGTAAATAAATTAATCTAATAGAAAGTCGGCATTGTTTTTACCAAGGGAGAAGGTACATTTTAGTGTGAAATGAGAGGCAACTTTTTTTTATTGACACAGGAATATGGACCAATAAATAGAAAAATCTGCAAGACAATAATGAAACTATATTAAAGTAGACATACAGGTGAAATATAGCTAATCACTTTGTTTAATCTAAATTTGAAATGTTTTCCTTTTTCCTTCTAAAGAATATTTAGAGCTTGTAAATATGTTGTAATAATACACTAGAAAGCTATCTTTCATTTACTCAGGGAACAGATAAGTCTGAGTAAAAAGAAAAAATCTCGAAGTTCTCTTTAAACACACAGTTTATCAGAATGTGTTATCTAGTTGTGTGAAAACGGAATAGTTACAAACTATTTCAAACCACAAGAATGGTGAACATATTTATAGTCTTCACTCACAACATAAGCAATCTTTAATTTAACAGAAATTTAGTCAGTGGTTAAAATAAATTCCCAATACACAAAAAAGTTCTAACACAAATCTTTTTTTTGAAATGAAAGTGATTGTGATAGAAAGGACATAATATTTTTATGCACATATTCACAATTCTTAAGGAGTCACACAAGATCAATGTGTTTTCAAAGTGCTATATATGACCCATTAATCAGGTTTGAAATAGATCTAATGAAATGTGACCAGTTTAATTACTTTTTATTGGTAGAGTTTAGAATAGAGACTGGAATAGAGCACTGCACATGGTAAAATAAGACTCATTTAATAAAAGTTATGTTAATACACACAAATGCATATGTTCATATACTTATATATAGTCTTACACCCATGTTGGTGTGTTTGCATGAACTAGATCCCAATATAAAATACATATAAATAATTCTTTTCGTGAGCCTTGATCAAAAAGTTTAAAGATGCTCTAAGAATATGAAAACCAATCTTTGTTACCAAACTAAAATCATATACTGTGTTCCCCTTCAGAAAGGTGTCTTAAGTCACGGACCCTTACATGCAGACTATGTTGCTTCTACAAGTGCCACAAAAGTGTCACATGACCCAGAAAGACATTCTTCGATGCTGGTGTCATATACACATGCTGGTGTCCAAACAGAGTTTCCAGTAGACTCAGGTTTCCCCGTGCTTTCTCATTCACCTTTTCGTTATAATAAGGATTCACAATTCTAAAGTCTGGCTGATATAATAGAAAGCATTTCCGAATCATCTTACATATATTTTTGTACGTTAGTTTGACTTGATCAAATGTCCTCAATGCTTCCATGAAATATAGAACAGCAGTTACTTTTAGAAAAGCAGGACAAATTTACAGCCCCCATTTGAAAAGGCGATAAGCTATGATGTTCAGAGGAACACTGATAAAAAAGTTGGCTACATACATTAAATGAGCAGCTAAAGTTGTTTGCTTTTGGAGGGGTTTGGTTTGGAACAAAGAAAACAGAAATAAGTTCAATTAACTTTTAAAACTTTTGAGTGTTGGAGAAAGAAGCAAACAAGTAAGTAAATAAACCAATAAGATCTATAGTGGGAGAAAATGATTATGGGGAGGGAATGAAACACCTTAACACTACTCCAGAGATCATGCTTTGGGGGGAAAAAATTAAAACATGTTCAGGTTTTGTTCTTATAAGCCATTCAAAAAAGACATCTGGCCTTCTTACCAAGACTTCTGTTCCTGCCTTCTGTAATAGAAATTGTACTCCTTGCTGCTGACCTGGAATTGGAATCAGACCACCTTCATTTTATATATACCACAAGAGAGCACTAACAACTTTTGATTGCTGATAGCCTGGGAAGACTTCAAACCACTAATCCATTGTCTGTAAGTACTTTATTCTTATACCAATGCCGTAAACAATCTAATTCTCTAAAAGCTGACACATAATACCTAGTATGAAGAGAAGAACTTATGTTTAGTAGCAACCTGAGGAAAAGTAAGTACATAAAATCAACAAGGAAGCACAGTGTGGTTCATTGGAGATCTGGGACTGCATATCTGGATATAATATTGGATAAATTGAGAAAATTAGGGCAATCATGGATCAAAAGTTATAACACAGCGTTTTTTTGCATCACAGAGACCCTTCAGGGAAACCCAGGCTCTACAATACATTCATTTATCAAAGAGATAATGACCTGAAAACATTCTTCTGGAGACAGTGTGGAAACTACTTTCTTTTTAAAAGAAAGGCACCTGTGGAACTAATTAGGCTGAAGTACTTATTTCAATGTATGGGCTATAATCCTGCTTAGTGAATAAAAGATTTGCTAGACTATAGTTCAGAGTGATAGAGAACTCAAATAACAGTTGATGGTGGCCTGTGGTACGAAAACAAGATTTGGAGAGATTCAAACTGGTATTCACTGAAGTAGTCATGAGAAAAAGACAACAATTGTACCCTAAAATAATTTAAATACTTCAAGTCTTTCTAGTCCTGCATTCTATTAATAAATACCCCAAAGTGAATAAGGTTTTCCTAGAATGCATATCTTACAGATTCAGGAAAAAAGTTCTGAAAAGATGGACTCCTCTCGAGAACAAGCAAGGGGCTTATGGTAACAGGGCACATTTGTATTTCGCACTGTTGAATTTTATACTCTTCACTTTTTTTGCATGTGCATATATTACTTTTCTAAGTTAAAAATGGTATTTGCAAAGAAAGATTATTTTTACTTATATTAAAGAATATAAGATATTCAATTATGTTCTTCATCCAGATGCAGAAGATTTGTAGGTACTGCTCAACTTCATGTGTGTAAGAAACAGCATGTGTCAAGAAATGATGCTGGGGCAGAAGGATCACCTGGGCCCAGTAGGTCGACGTTGGGGTTGCCGTGAGCATACCACTGCACTCCAGCCTGGGCGATGGAGTGAGACTCCGTCTCAAAAAAAAAAAAAAAAAAAAGAAATGATACGGGGCAGTTGTCATCATTTCATTACCAGTAAAACAACAATGTGTGAATTTAACAGCACATAGCACAGCCTGACTGCCAGGGCTTATCATACTCATGCATAACAGAGAGGGGAAATATAGTGGAATCTTAGAAATGTCACCCGGAAAAAAAATCTGAAACCTTAAGATCCAGTGGAATATAATGTATATGCATTTTTATTTTTTGTTATTCTTGTGAGAAAGTCTCAGACTTTATTTAAAATAATCTGTTTATCAACCTAGATTAATCTATATCATCCCCTGACAAGGCTTTTAAAAAAATAAATTTCCAAAACTTCACTAGAGTTATATTTCGGAATATATAAATATAGTATAAGTATATAATATAAATATATGAATATATTAAGATAGTGTAATCTTTTTTTAACTTTTTAAAACTTTTTTTGTATATTTTCTTTTTTTATTCTAAAGATGTGGGGTACAATTCAGGGTTAGGTACACAAACGTTGATTATGCAGCTACCCTTGTTGATGAGGTATGCCCCTCCCTACCCTAGCAGTTTCCCTCAACTGCCAATCTCACCCCCCATCCCCTGACATTTTCCCACTACTGCCAATTGCTTTCTTATAGTATTATAATTATTCAAGGTCCACTTATGAGTGAGAACATATGATACTCTGTTCTTTGTTTCTGTGATAGATCACTGAGTATGAGCAACTCTAAATCCATTCAAGTTGATAGCTTAATCTTAATATTCTTTATCATATATTGACCTATTGGTATCATTTTAAATTTTTGGTTCCTTACATCTTCTCTCTTGCAACACGTTCTTTTCCTGGCATCTGTGATACCACATCCTCCTGTTTTTTCCTCCGAGTTTTAGGGCTTTTTTGGTCTCCCATCTCTTTAATGTTGAGGTTCCTTAGTTTTCTCTTCTGGGTCCTTTCCCTTTTCACATTACAGTGTCTTTCTAAATTATTAACTCTATGGTTTCATCTACCATCTCTATATTGAATTTCCAAATCTATATATGTAGGTCAAATCTTTCTTTAAATCTATTTTTCTTACCTTCTACTATCTATTTCTATTTGGATATCCCACAGATGCTTCAACCTCAATATATCTCAAACTTGTCTCAAGAGATTTTTTTTCAAATCCAATCTTTCCTTGCATGGCCTTTTTCAGGTCATGCAACTGGTGGCCACATAGTTGCCTAAGCTAGAATTATGGTGCTTCTTGGGTTCCTTTTCCCACTCATTATATCTAATCAGTCATTCGACTGTACCAATTCTATGACAGTTACTCTTCTCAGTCAGCATTGCCGCATCCTTATCTCTTAAAAAATAAACATATGGCCTTCTGTCTTTCTGCTTTTCATGCAGTCTCTCAGTAAACCATTCTCCACATCTCATCTTGGAAGCTAAGCAAGGTTGGGTCTGGTTAGCACTTGGACGGGAGCCCATTCCCCACACAGCACCCACAGTAATCCACATACACACACAAACACACACACACACACGCACACACACACACACAGTCTTGCTACTTTCCTGATTATAATTAAATAAGAGCTCCCTATTTTTAAGGAAAAAGACAATATCTTCGTTATGACTTGGTATGCCATGCTATTTTGTCTTACCACCTTATTCCACCCTCACCCACAATTCAACACAACACTTTCAGTCACTTAGGATATCATTCTGTTACTCAGTTAGACCATGTTCCCATACATGCTTCGGAATATTCCACATGGGCTTTCTCTAAAACATTCACCTTTGACTTCTCAGGGGCCTGGCTCCTACACATCATTTAGACTTCAGCTAGGATATTATTCCCACTAGGAAGACTTCTCTGACCTCCACCCCTCCGCCCAAGACTTGGTTTGCTGTTACATATCTATATTTTCAAAACAAAGAATCTTTTGTTGAGATTATCTCATATTACAATTCTCTCTTGTCTCTAAACTTAATGAGAGCAAGGACTGCATCTGTTTTCTCTACCATTCTTTTTCTACCTTTTCTTGCAGTGCCTAGCACAGATTTGGAGTTTAATAAGTATTTTTAATTGCATGCATAAATGAAAGAATCATTATCAATACTATGGGAGTTTTATTCTCAGAAATCCAGGGCTCTTGGCTATGCTAACAGGAATTTTACTTATAATATCTGACTTTATTTAATCTCTTTTAATCATGTTACAGAATATAAGAAAATATTAGAATAAGTGTTGTCTTTTGATAACCTTTTCATTCAAAGGACAGTCAGAATCATCAAAAATGTTCAAGACAATTAGTCAAGCACTGTTTTCATTATGGAAATGCTCATAAGTATACATCAGGAGTTTATGTGCTTCTTTGAAAAGGCAGAATAGTGCTGGGAATGAAACACTATCTTGAGAAAGCTCAAGGTTTTTTACTAAGTTGTACCAGGGAAGCCCCACATCCAAATGACAAATTCATGAGCAGCACATCCGTTTTTACTATCTTTGTAGAACATTGTTAAGCGCTGTGCTAATAGACGAAAGTAGAAAATCAGAACATATGCTGTGAAATTAGCTGGAAGCTATAAAACCAGCATTTTTTGTTTTCTGGATGAAGAGTTCTAGTTCAAAGACATAGTTTTCTGACATTTTAGTATGTAAGAAAAATATCCAATGATGTGGTTCTGAAATAAAACAGAATTAAGCTAGGTCATAAAACAGAATTAAGCTAGGTCATATGCTCATCTGAGTTACATAAAGACAGGGTAACAAGAGAGCTAGATAAAATGCTATAAGCACATGCTGAGTTTTCTTCAGGACATTCTACTATGCCCCCTACCATGAAGTAAGGGTTGCAGACACATACCCTGGACATGGTGGGGTAGAAAAGATAGAGGGAATACTCAGAACTCCGGAGACAAATCATACCAGCTACAACCAGTTAGATAAAATGGCACATGCTATAGTTATCGAGAATTGAGAAGACAACAGATAGGTGGCATGTATTTTCAATTACTTTTAGAATAACAATTGATACCTATAGCAACACTATTTTTAACTATAAAAGACAGTATCAGTATGAGGGTTGGCTTCTTGATTGCTTATTATAAGGAGACTAATGATCAATTCTGTCTACATCTACAGAGCTTCTAGAAAACTTTTATTTACCTCATTTCTAATCATAAAAGGTAACCAATGATTAGTGAATATTTGGGCAAATCAAGTAAATGAGAGTGAGGAGGATGAAGGGGAGGAGGCCCAAACTAAACAAATGGAAAAGTCAACTACAAAAGAGAAAGGAAGAAAAGAAAGAAAGAAAGAAGGAAAGAAAGAAAGAAAGAAAGAAAGAAAAAAAGAAAGAAAGAAAGAAAGAAAGAAAGAAGGAGAAAGAAAGAAAGAAAGAAAGAAAGAAAATGGCACTCGACTTAGGTGTCCCAGGAATCGCTAGGGTCCAAGACCAGCAGCTGTGGTACCAGCCCATTTGTCTCTTCTAAAATTCATGCTGAAATTTAATTGCCAATGTAAGCTAATTGGGAGATGGGGTTTCTAAGATATGATTTAGCTATGAGAGTTCCACCTTCATGAGTGGATTTAATTCCTTAACTCTTTTTCCCACTTGCCCTGAGAATACTCACTGCCAGTGCTCACCACTACAGTATTTACTACA
>CAUYQG010249770.1:0-13915 GCA_963574415.1 Tarsius wallacei
TTGCCCAGGCGGGTCTCGAACCCGCGGGCTAAGGCAATCCACTCACCTCAGCCTCCCAAAGGCGCGGGATTACAGGCTGAGCCACCGAGCCCGGCTATTATTTACTTTTTCTAACTTACCTGTATAGAACCTAAATCTAACTCATCTTCGCTGCTGCTTATAACTTTCACTTTTTTCGTTTTGCCATTGCTCTGCAAACTAAATAAATGGATAAAAAAAGTTCTAATTGTAAATTACAAAATCACAAAATGAAGTTTATCAAGAATATTATTTTTCCGATTTTACTTTTCTGACTTTGTGCACATAGAAATATTCGTTCAGGGCCAGGTGTGGTGGCTCAAACCTATAATCCCAGCACTTTGGGAGGCCAAGGCAAGAGGCCTGCCTGAGCCCATGGGTTGGAGAACAGCCCGGGCAACTTTGTGAGACCTCATATCTACAATAAATGAAAAAATTAGCCGGGCATGGTAGCATGAGCCTGTAGTTCCGGCTACTTGGAAGGCTGAGGTAGCTGTGAGCATGCTACTGCACTCAAGCCTGGGTGACAGAGTGAGATTCCAATTAAAAAAGGAAAAGAAATATTCGATCTGTTTCACTCGATACTTCAATACAATCTTCCTTCAACTTTGAAAGTCTTTCTTTTAAGGATACAGTAACTGGCTTATCTATCTTTTCAAGTTATGCCATATGATACAAAGGGTATACCCACAGCTGCCTTTCTCTCTCTCTCTTTTTTTTTTTTTGAGTTGGCGTCTCACTCTGTCACCCAGACTGGAGTGCAGTGGCCGCTCCTGGCCACCGCAGCCTTGACCTGCTGGGCTCCGGCGATCCTTCCGCCTCAGCCTTCCAAGTAGCTGGAACTACAGGCGCGCACTACCACGCCCGGCTAATTTTTTCATTTATTGTAGAGATGAGGTCTCATCAAGTTGCCCAGGCGGGTCTCGAATCCACTCACCTCAGCCTCCCAAGGCGTGGGATTACAGGCTGAGCCACCGAGCCCGGCTCTCTCTTTTAAGATGGAAAAAGATAGTTTACTTAGAAAGTAAATTAGAAAGAACAAGAGAGAGGAAATTGATCTCTCCAAAGTAGGAGAGGGAACCAAAGCTTAGAAAACATGGCGGCAGCCATAGCTCAAAGAGCAAATGGCCACACTAGAGTTTAGTAAAGCAATGGCCCCAGAGCTGCCTTTCTCTATACGAATGCTCTTTATCACTGCCTTCTGTTATAAAGAAGTGTTGGCAGCATTGTGAAAGCACTTCACACATTCTTTTTCTACGAAGCACCGGGTGATATTTTTTTACGTATGTCTCAGTATATCCCATCTCTTTGCTTTCTCATGCAATTTGAATGGAAAACTTCAAGGAAAAACACATTTTTGAAAAACTTTTGTTTGCCCCATATAATCACCAGCAATGTGTTTATTTTCCCTGAGAGGGGACACCAGAGTGGTTTGCTAGATATATGATGTCCCTCAGAGGGAACATCTGAGTGCAAAGGGTTACCTTTACTGGCAAATAGTCTCCTGCCACACATACAGTATTTTGTAAATATGGGTAACCAAAAAGTAAGCTATAAAATAAAGTTGTGCCCAAGCCCAGCAGGTTGAAGTTGCAGTAGTGGTGATTGTGCCACTGTACTCCAGCCTGGGCGACAGAGTAAAACTCCAACTCAAAAAATATGAACAAAATAAAGTTGCATTAATTTGAATTGATTTCACATAGGAATTAATTTGTTCAAAGCATAATACTTACAAACAAATGCCTCAATAGATACTAACATATGGCACAGAGTAATATGTAAAACATTATGCTTATGCATGCAATATAAAACAAATACAAGGCTGGGCAATATGGCTTATGCCTGTAATCCTAGCACTTTGAGAGGCTGAGGCAGGAGGACTACTTGAGTCTAGGAGTTCAAGATCAGTGTGGGCTATACAGCAAGTCTTCATCTCTTAAAAAAAAAAAAATAGCCAGGATTGATGGTACATATAGTCCCAGCTACTTAGGAGGCTGAGGCAGGACTGCCTGAGCCCAGGAGGTTGAGGCTGCGGAGAACTGTGGTACATCTCCATCAGAGCCCTTGGATGTCCAGGTGCATTATAAAAGAACTATAATATTTTGAAAGGAATCTCTTTTTCTGATCACTAGGTCTCAACAGTAAGCTTAAGATATTTAGTAAATTATGTTATAAAGAGATATGCTGTCATTCAGGCTTTGTTATTCCACTTATAGAGCAGAGGCAGAGTAGAATTAGCATAAATCTTATGGGCCCTGGGATATTCGGAATGGCAAATAAGCACTGGCTTCACCAGTTGCATCAGCCCACTAAGAAGAATCAGCCTGTCTTTTGAAGCTTTGAAGCCAGTGATAGACTTCTTTCTGGCTTTGAAAGTCCGAGATGGCATCTTCTTTCAGTAGAAGCCTGTTTCACTTGCATTGAAAATCAGTTTAGTGATCTAGATGTTAACTAGGTCTAGATAACTTGCTGTAGCTTCTCTGTTAGCACTTGCTGCTTCAGCTTGCACTTTTATGTCACAGAGACAGCATTTTTCCTTAAACTTCACGAACAAACCTCTACTACCTTCAGAGTCTTTCTCTATAGCTTCCTTACCTCCGTCAGCCTTCACAGAATTAAAGAGTTAGGGCCTTGCTCTGGATTAGGCTTTGTACTAAGAGAATATTGTGGCTGGTTTGCTCTATCCAGACCACTAAAACTTTCTCCATATCAGCATATCTCTGGAGTAGCACTTTTATTTTCATTCAATAACTTTTTCCTTACATTCACAACTTGGCTTGGCTATGTGCCTTCCTCACTAAACTTGATCATTTCAAGCTTTGGATTTAAAGTGAGACTTGCCACTCTTCCTTTCACTTGAACACTTAGAGGCCACTGTGGGGTTCTTTTTATTTTTCTGTTTTTTGAGTTGGAGTCTCACTCTGTTGTCCAGGCTGGAGTGCAGTGGCACACTCATGGGCACCGCAGCCTCAACCTGCTGAGCTCAGGAGATTCTTCTACCTCAGCCTTCCAAGTGGCTGGAACCACAGACATGTGCCACCATACCTGGCTAATTTTTTGATTTATTATAGAGATGAGGTCTCACCAAGTTGCCCAGGCTGGTCTCAAACCCCGAGCTCTGGCAATCCTCTCGCCTCCACCTCCCAATATGCTGGGATTACAGGTGTGAGCCACTGCATCCAGCCTGTAGGGTTCTTAATTGGCATAATTTCAATTTCTGTGTCACAGGGAATAGGTAGGCCTGAAGGGGGAGGATAGAGACAAGGAACAGCTGGTCAGTAGAGCAGTCAGAACACATAAAACATGAATCAATTAAATTTGCCACCTTCCAAAACTGCGGTTTGTTGCACCCCAAAACAATTACAATAGTAACATCAAAGATCATTGGTTGCAGATCATAGCAACCGATTTAATGATGATGAAAAAGTTTGTTAAATTACAAGAATTGCCGGGCTTGGTGGCTCAGCCTGTAATCCTGCGCTTTGGGAGGCTGAGGTGAGTGGATTGCCTGAGCCATTTTGAGACCCGCCTGGGCAAGCAAGACCTCATCTCTACAATAAATCAAAAAAATTAGTCAGGCGTGGTAGCGCACGCCTGTAGTTCCAGCTACTTGGAAGGCTGAGGCGGAAGGATCGCCAGAGCCCAGCAGGTCGAGGCTGCGGTGGCCAGGAACCTGCCACTGCACTCCAGCCTGGGCAACAGAGTGAGACTCTGACTTAAAAAAAAAAAGAAAGAATTCCCACACTTGGCCTCTGTTCATTTGCGTGGTATGTGACTCCTTATTTTAGTTAAGAAACTTACAATAGGTACTAAGTCCCTAACCATCCTTGCCAAGCTGTTTTTTGTTGTTGTATTTTGAGTCAGAGTCTCACTCTGTTGCCCAGGCTGGAGGGCAGTGGAACGCTCACAGCCACCGCAGCCTCGACCTGCTAGGCTCAGGTGATCCTTCCAAGTAGCTGGAACTACAGGTTTGTGCAACCATGCCTGGATTATTATTTTATTTGTTGTAAAGACAAGGTTTCACTATGTTGCCCAGGCTGGTCTCGACCCCTGAACTCAAGGAATCCTCTCACCTTGGCCTCCCCAAGTGCTGGGATTACAAACTTGAGCCACCGCACCTGTAATCCCAGCACTTTGGACCGGCTGGGTCTTGCTGTTAAAGCCAACACTCAAACTGTTAATACCAAATCCACTGAGTACTTTACTTTCCCTTGTAAATCATAGTACAAACAAGACGCAAAGTTTACCAGGCAGTATTCAAGTACACTCGTGTTTTTCCCCAGTTTCTATGGTTACAGAAGAATTAGTCCTGGCATAGTTATTACAAACTTCATATTAATGAAAACTAGTATTTCATTATGTTATTATCATTATGAACCAAAAAGTCTTTCTCTTTTTTCCACCACTAGACATAACCTTCTTAGCCTCACTTCACTGTACATGCCACTAGGGAGATGTGGCCCTACAGGAAGAACTTACAACCTACCCTCAAATATAACTTTTCCATTACTACATCAAGTTCACACGAGTCAGACAGGTAAAAGCAGCATTCCATCCTTCAAATGGAATAACATTTTCTTCTAGCATGACATAGGAACAACCTTTTCTCCTTATATATGTCGGTTCCACGTTCCTCAATCTCATAAAGTCAGAAACTAGATACCAATTGGGAATTATGAGTACGTACCTGCCTTTGAGCGAACCTTCAATGCCAACTAGGAAAGGCGCTTCCAAAACGACATTATTTGTTACTCCTAGGAAGACAAATAGGTCAAAATATGTATCTCTGTGGGCCTTGAAATAGAAAACCTCTAGGCCAGGCACGGTGGCTCACGCCTATAATCCCAGCACTCTGGGAGGTCGAGGTGAGAGGATTGCCTGAGCCCACGGGTTCGAGACCGGCTTAGGCAACTTGGCGAGACCTCATCTCTACAATAAATCAAAAAAAATTAGCCCGGCGTGATAGCGTGCGCCTGCAGTTCCAGCTACTCGGAAGGCTGAGGCGGAAGGATCGCCGGAGCCCAGCAGGTCGAGGCTGCGGTGGCCGGGAGCGGCCACTGCACTCCAGTCTGGGCGACAGAGTGAGACTCTAACTCAAAAAAAAGAAAAAAAGAAATGGAAAACCTCCCCTCTACGCAGACTCATCCGAGCCATAAAAATAAAAAGACTCCCCCGCTCCCAGCCCCATCATTCTCCAAGCCAAGGGGTTAATTTCCTTTCAATTCTACATTCGATTTTCTTCCTCAGCTGGTTCTCGACAACCAGTGGAGACAGCGCGAACACCCTCTCCAACTCGCCTCCGCCTTTCACAAGAGCCGCGCCCCACTCACTGGAGAAGACCACGGCCCCGAGGGACAGCGACAGGTCCCAGGCAAGGTGCACCGAGTCGGCGAGCACGGCGTGGCACTGCGCGCACTGGAACACGGCGCACCTCTCGGGCTGCAGCCACGACGGCAGCTGCAGGCCGGCGGCCGGTTCCTCCGTCCTCGGCCCCGCGGGGCCGAGCGGCGAGGACCCTTTCACCACCTGCGTGTCCCACTCCATCGAGGTCGTAAGAGAAGGCTCCTCAGTCGCCCTCTTAGCGCCAGCACAAAAGTCCCCCTGGGGCAGCTTTGCACGGCGCGGAGGACATCTTCGCGATGGAGCGGCCATCTTCTCGCGATTGGCGCCGCTATTTCAAATGCTCACCGGCGGCCCCGACCCAAACACAGTTCCTGCGTCCTCATTGGACGTCATGGGCCGTAGGCGCTGCCGCGCACTCGTTACCCGGACACGCCTCCCGTGCCCTTCGGCGCCTGCGTGTTGGTGAGGGGTGGAGCAGAGCGTGCGTTCTACGGGATGGAGAGCAGCCTTTCTATTGGTCAGTGACCCCACCCTCGAGACATTTTTGACCAATGGAAGTGCACCGTTCTTTATTTAAACTGTGTATAAAGTCTTTGTCAAAGCGTTGAGTGGCGCCAAGGTTTTGGACTGCGGTGCTGAGCTTTGCTGATTCCTCCTGTGCGAATCCGCTGGATCTCGAATCGCGATGACTGTCCCCTCCCTGGAGGAGCTGGACTCTTTCAAGTACAGTGACCTGCAGAACTTAGCCAAGAGTCTGGGCCTCCGGGCTAACCTAAGGGTACGGGACTGGCGGTGCAGGCCGTTGGGCGAGCGGGGTGGAAATAGGAGATTCGGGGAGACGCGGTGCGTGGGGAGCGCCCGGGAAGCCCAGGGCCTAGGCGGCTGTCCCCGCCCCTGGGGCGGTGGAGGCGGTTCACGGCGGTCCCGGTTAACAGCGAGACGGAAGAGGAGCGATAGTTTTCACCTCATTTGGAGGGTGACTTTTCTGGGGGCTCACATAGGCCTCTGTTCCAAAAGGGTTGGTTTGGTTTTTTTGAATGTACTTTGCGATACTTCTTCCTAGGGCGTCAGTCAGGAAACGGAGGCCCAGAAAGCCCAAGGAACGCCGGTTAATCCTTAGGCAGTTGAGGACATAATTGGCTCAGTTTCTGGAAAACTCCAAACAGTAACAGCTCTGTAAATTGTGATAGTGTCCATAATCTCTTGATACTTTACTGAACTGTCAGAAAGAATGACTTTTAGGGGATCACCTACCTCCGTGGGTGAATTTTTATAGCTCAACCCTGATCTAGTGTGATCGTTTATTTATCGGTCACTGTTGTGGTGTTGGCTTCTTTCAAAACCGGTAAACTCTTTTACTCCGAGGCTGCTTGATGTTAGAGTATATGGGGATTCAATATGGGATTGGAGTTTTATATATTCTAGTTGAGATTAACCATGTAATACTAACACATTGGGGATTTGTTCTGCAGGCTGTGATAGTTACACTGAATAAATGCCAAAATCATTGATCACAAGTGTTTTTAAAATGGTTTAAACAAAATAATCAGAGTCCAGGTATCTATTGGGGCTGAATGATAAAGGAGTGTCTTTTGGGATATTTCTGGCTATAGTGTTAGTGGCTCCCCTATACTTGACGAACAAAGCCTTAATTACACAGCTTAAATTCCTTAGGATTTTTGCTGGCTGGAATCTTTCACGCAAAACTGCATCCCTAAACAGCTGGCACTTTCGTCCATCTTTGTGCCGTTGTTGTTCATTTTGACTCTTTGGTCTCAGATCCCCTTCTCTCCTTTTTTTTTTTTTTTTTTTTTTTTTTTTGAGTTGGAGTCTCACTTTGTTGTTCAGGCTGGAGTGCAATGGCACTCTCCCAGCCACCACCGCCTCGACCTGCCGGGCTCCCACGATCCTTCCACTTCAGCCTTCCAAGTAGCTGGAACCATAGGCATGTGCCACCATGCCCAGCAAATTTTTTTTTTTATTTGTTGTAGATACAAGTTCTCGTCATGTTGCCCAGGCTGGTCTTGAAACCATGGACTCAGGCACTTCTCTCACCTTGGCCTCCCAAAGTATTGGGATTACAGGCATGATCCCCCATGCCTGGCCTAAGAACTTTTATTTACAATTTCTTTTTGCAGTGTTAGAAGAGTGCACCAAAGGTGGTATGTCATTGTGGCTTTGATTTGTATTTCCCTGATGACTAATGACGGTCAGCATCTTTTTATGTGCTTCTTGACTATCTGTATATCTTCTTTGGGCAAACATCTATTGAAATACATAAATAAATAGATGATAGATAGATAGACAGGTAGATAGATAGATAGATAGTGCACCAGAAGGTAGTTGCAAGAGAGTTATTGTTTCTCACCTGAGTTCAGAGTTCTGGCTAACATTAAGTCTCCACAACTATTTGGATATCTGAAAATCTGCTAGTTAGATCTTTTCCAAAAGTTCTACCATATCATTTTCTCTTGAGGCACCTGATCTGAGGTAGCCAATTACTATTTTCACAGAGGTGGGGTAATACACTATTTCTTGTCACTACAGGCCTGCCTGGCAATATCTGGCACATAGTAGGTGCTGATAAGTATTTGTTGGAATGTACACTTTCTCAGACAAATTTGACCATCCAAGGCTTTGTTATAACCAACTGTAAAAAGACACTTTTGAGACCACTGGAGAAAATTAAGCTTGGTCTAGGTATTAGAGGTATTACTTATTTTGTTGGGTATGATACTGGTATTGTGGTTATGTTTACTTCAAAAAAAAAAAAAGATAAAGTCAGGCCAGGCGCGGTGGCTCACACCTATAATTCCACACTTTGGGAGGCCAAGGTGAGAAGATTGCCTGAGCCCATGGGTTCGAGACCAGCCTGAGCAATATGGCAAGACCTGGTCTCTACAATAAATAAAAAAATCTACTGGGTGTGGTGGTACATGCCTGTGGTTCCAGCTGCTTGAAAGACTGAGTGGAAAGATCACCAGTAGGTCCAGGCTGCGGTGGCCTCCAGCATGCCACTGCACTCCAGCCTGAATGACAGAGTGAGACTCTGACTCAAAAAAAAAAAATTGCCTTTTTAAATTCCAGGTACATAGCAAGAAAAGCAATACATTACTGGAAGAAATTATCAAGATTTGGTTAAAACTTAACAGAATAGAATTTAAATAAATTCCACCAGTATGATATTATTAAAAATAAATGTAGAAGAGAAAATATTAACTCTTTCTTCTGGACACTTTTCTTAATGGTCAAGCAATGGAAGGAGCCATTTGTTAATGTTTGCTTGGCCACTGGTCCTTTTCCCCTCTCATGCCCTCACTTCCTTTCTTGCAAGCTTAAATGACAAAGACTGGTGCTATTTCCACTTCATTCATTGCCCTGTACTCACCTGACCCAACCCAAGCCTGATTAAACCCAGCTACGTGCTTAATCCTTGTCTATACCTATGCAACCGACTGGTGGAGAAATCACCTAACTTTGTTGACTGAACTTATTTTAAATATATGACTAAATCTTAATATGGGCATTTGATCCTCCTACACTTTCCTGTTAGTCATTACTTTTCCACTTTCAAGGATAATTATTTCCTATCTTCTCAACTCAACTAGGCTCCCTTCCCTACCTTGTGACTACCTCATAGGTCATGGAAACATAGAGGCAATCAGCTGAAAACTAGCTACCTCATTCCACCACCAAACCCTCTAGCCGGCCTGAACCTGTACCCACCTACTCTGCCATTCTGTCCATTATGGTAAAAGGCTATACAGGGTAACTCTTCCTGGGCTCTCTTTCTTTCTCCAGGACTGCATTCTTGCTATTAGGTCCTCTGTCCTGCATCAGTTCCTCCCACTCTGCTGTCTCATTGCCATAATGCATGCAGTTATGTTTCAATATCACCCATTTAAAAAAAAAATTAAACATTGCTGGGTGCAGTGGCTTATACCTGTAATCCCAGCATTTTGGGAGGCCGAGGTGAGAGAATTGCTTGAGCCCAGGAATTCGAGACCAGCCTTGGCAACATAGTAAGACCTCATCTCTACAAAAAAATCAAAAAATTAGCAAGGCTTGGTGGCATGCACTTGTAGTCCCAACTACTTGGGAGGCTGAGACAGAAGGGTAGCTTGAACCCAGGAGGTCATGGCTGCAGTAAGCCATGATTGTGCCACTGCACTCCAGTCTGAGTGACGGAGTGAGACCCCGACTCCAAAGAAAAACAAAAACAAAAATCTTCTCCTGATCCCAAGTCCTCTTCCTATCTACTGCCCCATTTCTCTGTTCTTTTTCTTTTTTTCTTTTCTTTTCTTTTTTTTTTTTTTGAGTTGGAGTCTCATTCTGTCACCCAGCCTGGAGTGCAGTGTCATGCTCACAGCCACCATAGCCTCAACATGCTGGGCTCAGGCAATCTTTCTGCCTCAGCCTTCCAAGTAGCTGGAAGTACAGGCATGCGCCACCATGCCCGACTAATTTTTGATTTGTTGTAGAGGTGAAGTCTTGCCAAGTTGCCCAGACTGGTCTCGAACCCTCAGGCTCAGGCAGTACTCTCACCTCAGCCTCCCAAAGTGCTGGGATTATAGGCATGAGCTACCGTGGCTGGCTGTTCTTTCTATTGAAATTGTTCTCATTCAGGCCACCATCATATAGAACTTGTGCTCCATCTCTCTCCTCACCCCTCTCAGCACCTTTGGCATGACTGAACGCTCCCCTCTACAGCCACTTTCTGTGCTAGATGAGGTGTCACTTTCTGGCCTTACTAGCATGTCTTTCTAGTCTCCTTGGCGAGTCCTTCCTCTACGAGATCTCTAAATGTGGAGTGCCCCGAGGTTCTCTTCTTGGCTGCCTTTTCTCTAGCTGTGTTCTCTCTTCCTTGGTGATCTTACCCACTTCCATAACTTTAATCTAGAAGCTAATGACTCTCAAACCCATCTCTCCAATAGGAACTCTCCACTGAACTGCTGACTTGTGTATGTAAAGCACATCTTCAACAGCATGGTCAGTTCCAAACATTGACAGTCTCTTTTGTGTCTCAGAACATGGTTCAGGCCCACTTTGGATCACCCTTGATTACTCCCTTTACTGCCCACACCCACCCATCCTTGTCAGCACTTTCTCCCAAGTATACCTCAAATCTGATCTCTGGGCTGTAGCTCCAAATCTGCAAATCTTTGCCACTGCACTCTCATCTTTTGACCGCTGTCTCAGTTTTCCTATTGGTTTCCAGCCCCTACATTTGCCTCGCAGTAGTCTTCTCTTGGTAGTCAGAGTGATGTTTGAAATTTAGGATGTTGTCATTTTTTCTGCTTTCTGCCTTCCAGTGACTTCCTTCATATCTAAAATAAAATCCAAACTCTTGAATGTGATGAGAGAAGCTTGGTTTGATACTGATTTGGAGGGATATTTGAAAAAAAAGAAAACAGCTAAAATTGGAGACAAGAAAATGTCATTACATATTAGGTGATATTAGGAAATTATTACTTTTCCTAAGTACAATAATGCATTAGAGGTTATGTAGGAAAATCTCCCCTTATTTTTAGATGTGACTCATGTATTTAGTGGTAAAGTATCATGATGTCTGGAACTTATTTTCAAATTGTTTTGCAAGAAATATATATTAATATAGAGAGAAAGCAAATGTGCAGCAACATTAATCATTGTTCCAGCCTGGGTAACTTGGTGAGACCTCATCTCTACAATAAATCAAAAAATTAACCGGGCATGGTGGCGCGTGCCTGTAGTTCCAGCTACTTGCAAGGCTGAGGTGGAAGGATGCCCTGAGCCCAGCAGGTCAAGGCTGCAGTGGCTGTGAGCATGCCACTGTCCTCCAGCCTGGGTGACAGAGTGAGACTCAAAGAAAAAATAAAAAAAAGAATGGCAGAGACCCTGAAATTTGGTTTGGACTTTAGGGGGAGAAGTTTTGCTCAGATTTGTGAGCCTAAGCAACATCCTCCAACCCATCTCAGCACAACGTGTTCACCATGCTCCAGCTACAATGGCTGTTTCTGTCCATCAGCTCATTGGTCCATCTTGGGGCCTCTGTGCTTGATGTTCCTTATGCTTGGAATGCTATTCCCTCAGAGCTTCACTTGCTGCCTCTTTTCTCATTCACATCTCAGCTCAAGTCACCAACTCAAAGAGGCCTTTCCCAACCATCTTAGAAAGCATCTCTTGGCCGGGCGCAGTGGCTCATGCCTATAATCCCAGACTTTGGGAGGCTGAGGTGAGAGGATTGACTGAGCCCACAGGTTCGAGATCAGCCTGGGCAACTTGGTGAGACCTCATCTCTACAGTAAGTCAGAAATTAGCTGGGCCTGGTGGCATGTGCCTGTAGTTCCAGCTACTTGGAAGGCTGAGGAGGAAGGATCACCTGAGCCATGCAAGTTGAGGCTGCGGTGACCGTGAGGGTGCCACTGCACTCCAGTCTGAGCAACAGAATGAGACTCCAAGTCAAAAAAAAAAAGAAAGCATCCCCACCCCACTCAGTTTTCTTTTTGCTTCATAGCACCTGATGTCATGTCATTCATTACCAGCCTACTTGGTTAATAGACTGTTTTGCCACTAGTCCACTGCTAGAAGCTCCTGGAGTGCAGAAACATTGTCTGTTTGTCCACCACTGTCTCTCTAGTGCCTGGAGCAATGCCCTGCACAATAAATGCTTATTGAAGGAATGCATGAATATATGCTCATAATTAACGTCTATCCCTCAGCTCAAGTCTTGAGCATCACCCCATATCATTCGACCTGCTAAATGTAGTGGAGCACTCTGGTAAAGTGAGTTGGAGGATGTGGCTTAGGCTCACAACCTAAGCAAAACCTCTCCTGTCCCCTTAAAGCCCAAACCAAACTCAGGATCTCAGCCATTCTCTACCTCACACATGGCCAATGATAAAAGATGTGAGAATAAAAGAGCCACGCCCTGTGGATAGGCCCACCTTGAGAAGGATGTCACTGGTCCTCAACTGCATAGCTGGATAGAAGGGAAAGAAAAGAGAACCCAGCTAGTATACTTGACCTTTTAAAGCACAGGAAAACATAACCAATCAGATTAACATTCCTCTTTCAGGAAAGAAAAAGAAGGGAAAGTTTTCCAGGTTGGGAAGAGAAGCTAGGAATTCCCCCCAGGGGCCTGTAATCATGCTCCTAAGACCTGTTACCTTTTGCAGTTCCTATCTTGGGTACTCTCACCATGCTCTACCTGCTACCCAAGCAGAATCCTGGGTATAACAATGATTCCCTATTCAACTTCCACTTTTGCATTGATTCCACCTCCTAAGGTTTTAACTCCATCTATACTACCTTAGCCCTGCTCTACTTCAGGCCACAGCATCTCTGGTTTCCCACAATAGCCTCATAGTTGTTTCCCTGTCTTTAGTCTTATCCCCATCAAATGCATCCCACATTCCTGCATATCATTCAGCCAAAGTGATCATTCTGAGTTATGCAAAATTGATCACCCACTACCCTGCTGCAAAAGCTTTGGAGATTGCCCTGTTCGTAAGTAAAGTTCATACTTCTGAGAGGCTTTCAAGGCCTAGCAGGATCAAGCCCCTGCCCACTTTCCGACATTATATCTCACCATCCCCTCCATCAACTCTATGCTTCAGCCACACCAAACTTAAGGCCCTCAGACTTCAACCTTGTTGTCTTGCCATGCTATGTGTCTACCCTTTTCTCTGTATCCGACTATCTCCTCTTCATCTTTCATATCTCACCAAGTAGAGACATCACATCTTTTTTTCTTTTAGTTGGAGTCTCACTCTGTCACCCAGGCTGGAGTATGGTGGCACGCTCACGGCCACTGCAGCCTCCATCTGCTGGGCTCAGGTGATCCTTCTGCCTCAGCCTTCCAAGTACCTGGAGCTACAGGCGCACATTACCATGCCTGGCTAATTTTTTGGTTTGTTGTAGAGATGAAGTCTTACCAAGTTACCCAGGCTGGTCTCAAACCCCTGGGCTCAGGCAATCCTCTTACCTTTACCCTAAGTGCTGGGATTACAGGTATGAGCCACCTTGCCCAGTGACATCACATCTTTATCTAAGAACTGCCAGTTGTCTGCCGAAGTCTCCCCAGCAGTGTCAACTCTTTGATAGCCAAGACCACCTATGTTCTCTCATGACAGTCTGAGCCTCCTCGCCTGGACACTTACCCTACTGTATTGCAATTGCCTCTTTCCTTGTCTGACTTTCTGTCTCAGGTGTAAAATCCCTGAAAGCAGGAACCAATTCTAAGTCATAGTTCTCGTCCTAAGGTCTGACCAGAGTACATTTAGTTAATACAAGAATGACAAAATATTTAATGTATCTTTCTTGTTTATTTGACTTTTGACTCTAATAGTAAGGTCTTTTTTACAGGCAGACAAGTTATTAAAAGCCTTGAAAGCCCACCTTAAACATGAAGCAGGAAAAGAAAATGAGAATCAGGTGAGTAATGTTTTTCACCATCACTAGTAAAACAGTCACATTTAGTTATAAACAATTAACACACAATTTCTTTTTTCTTTTTTTTTTTTTTTTTTGAGTTGGAGTCTAAAAATATATCCCAGACTGGAGTGCAGTGACC
>CAUYQG010249779.1:0-21684 GCA_963574415.1 Tarsius wallacei
ATGAGAGAGAAAGAGAGGAAGACAAGGGGGGAGGGAGAGAGGGAACAGCAACAGGACAGAGAGGGGGGGGGCGGGGAGAGGGAGGCGGAGAGACGGAGAGAGAATGCCTCCCTTCTCCTAAGGCTCAGTCCCACTGGATGCGGGCTGTGCCCTCACAGCCTCCTTTCACCTCTAGGCCCACCGTCCCAAACGTCTCCTAAAACCCCTTCCGCAGACACAGGCACACCGTCACATGGGAGGCGGGAGCTTTAACATGCAGACCTGGGGGCACACGGGGAAGTCCCCAGCAAGTGCCGCTGTCAGCGCACCGTGGGCTGGAGTCGTCTTGCCCTCTGTGGGTTCGACCGCGAGCGTCGCATCCAGGAGCGGGGGTCTTCGCTCAGTCTCCGTCACGTGCTCATGCCGAATCCGGTAAACGGCAAGATGTGTTTCAGGTGTTCGGGGGTGTTCTGTTACCTGGCTCTGATCTCTTCTTTCATCCTCTTAGAACTGGTACAAGAGATTGAACACGGATTGTGTTAGTCACTCACGAATGCACTTGTTTACGGAACATTGGTATGGTGCCATGCCCAGGCAGGAGGGTGCAGAGCCAGGACACGGGGTCCGCAGAATGACCTTTAGGAAGGTCCAGTTGACCAGAAAGACAGTGTCAGAGCAGTACGCTAAGCGCTGATCTGCCCTTGACATGCAAAGGCAGCAGGCCCACCGTCCTGTGTGCAGCAGATGTCCCGTGGTGATGGCGTCTGATTTTGAGACTGGGCTTGACCATGGAGGAGAGAGAGGGAGCCAGACCCGGTGAAAGGGGCAGACAGACAGACATGTGGTGGGTGAGAGCTCCCCGGAGTGTGCAGACCACTCCCATTGAACACAAGGAATGCTCTCAAGCTTTCGTTTTCTTATCGAGCTCCCCCTTTGGTGGTAACAGACTTAAACGCCCTGTTCTGAGCTGATTGCTAGGGTGAAGATAGCATTAGTCAACAGTTGCATAAATGCATGGTCAAGAGCTGAGAAGCAAAGAAGAAGATTATCATGACCTTGACAGAGTAGGACGGCCACAGTGAGCCTCCTTGCGTGGTCCGAAACCCTCCTGAAAGCCGAGCAAGGACGTTCGACTGAACGTGGTCATGGCAGGTCAACTGTGGAAAGACCCAGGCATGCGAAGCAGCGTCCTTCTTGTGTCGAAAACGCTTTTCTTAAAATAAGACGTGATACACGGGCCTTGATTTAAAAACAAGTAAGAGAAAAAGCCAGGGATACCATGGACTGAGTGTACCCTTCAACTTCGTATGCTGAAAGCCTCTCCCAGAGGTGGTGGTATGCGATGGCAGGGCCTTTGTCAGGTGGAGACCCTGGGATGGAGTCCGCAGGAGTAGGTGATGCCCTCAGGAAAGAGACCCAGCAAAGCCATCCCACACCCTCCACCAGGCAAGGACACAGCAGAGATGCCCTCCGCCAGTCAGACAGGGGCCCTCGTCCCTCTCCTGATCCGCCAGGGTTTTGGGTTGGACTTTCGGATTCAGGACTGTAGGGGGTAAAGTTCAAAGTTCTGTTGCTTGTGGGCTCCCCAGGATGGTGCGTTTTCTGTTACAGCAGCTCAATGTGCGAGATGGGCAGTGGGGGCAGCGGCGGGTCAGTGAGAAATGGAAGGTTCCAGAGGCAGGTGATGATAGGAGATCAGTCCAGAACTTTCTCTCACTTCATGTCCATCTGAAAATGACCACATGAAAAGCTTTTTGGCTCTGAAGCTTTCTCTGCTAACATGCTGGTTTCTTTCAGTATTACTTCTTGTTTACTAAACAAGCATGAAGACCATCGTGATGAACTGTTTTTGAGAAGGGTTGCATTTGTTACCGACTGCAACACGACAAGTCACCCAAAGCATCAACACATATTCATTATCTCTCATACTTTATGTGGGTCAAGAATTTGGGGTTTTATCTTGAGAACTCCCCCTCCCCCCAAAACTCAAAAAACCTCTTATGGGATTTTCGTCAGGCTGCCAGCCAGAGCGGTAGCCTCTAACCTGGCCTGCGGGGTGAAGGCTGTGCATCCCAGGTGACTGACTCCCACCACCAGCAAGCTGGTGCCGGTTGCTGGGAGAGGCCTGGGTCCTACCTACGGAGTTTCCACAGGGCTGCTTGGCTGTCCTCGCTGTGTGGTGTCTGGCTTCTCCGGGACCAGTCCAGGAGCAGGTGGAAGCAGCAATGTCATCTGTGGCCCCTGGGAAGCCCCACCCCTTCACTCTGCATCGTTGCATTGGCCTCAGAGGTCAGCCCTGGGCCGACAATGGTCTCACTGTGGGAGAAGACCACACGAGGACATGAATGCCCGTAGTGGAGATGATGGGTGGGCACCCTGGAGGCTGGATATCACCGGGAGTATATTTAGTATTTAAACAAATTATCTAGATATCACACCTGCTGAATTGATGACCCCCAAAATAAGTCCATAGTGAATGTGTTGTTTTCAACTGGTGACTGACCTCTATGAGTTAGTTATCTTTGAGCATAATGTCCATATTTAGTTCGTAGAGTACACACTTCTACAATGATGTCCTTCTGATCAGCTATTAAATTAGCTTTATTTAATGGAGTGATGATATTAAATAATGTTGTAAATCAAAAGGTGAAAATATATGCCTAGAATAAATTATCAAGGCTTTGTCCGGCATAATTGATGGTGATTATTTTCGGTATACTCTTCAATTTATTACTGTAATAATCTTTTCAACCCATTAACAGTCAATTTTGTCTGCTATATTAAAATGTTAGCTGCATTATTTGCCTGTTAATGTAGGTTAAATGTTAATTATGCTGTTGTATAGTGGCTAAGATGGAACATCCAGAAATTTCACATGCGATTGGTCGGTTCTTTGCAATTGTATATTAATGTGCTTCACTCTTATTGTGCTAACATCAGTATGAGGACCATCAGATTCTGTCTCTGAGACAAAACTACCCACCATATGTTGCTTTCAACCAAACGTCAGGCGTGTGTGGCTCTTAGGTGTGGGTTACATGATTGAACAGGTGATGATTACTTAATTCTTAAATTTGCATTAGGTATATTTAGGATGGCTCGTTCAAAATGTTTTAAATATTTTTGGATCAAATATAATCCTGTTAACAACGAATGCAAGTCATGATTTTTAAGTAAATGTATGTTTATGCTCTCACGTGCTGTGGTGATAACCGTGATCATGGCCACCCCTCGTCTGCACTAGTGACAGGATGGTGGGTAGCAGTTAGAACCGTGATCACGACCACCCCTCCAGCTGTACTAGGGATCGGATGGTGGGTAGCAATATTACTGTGATCAGACCATCCCTCGTCTGTACTAGTGATTGAAAGGTGAGGCACTCACTGCCCAGGTCCAGGCCCACAGCCCCTTGTTCCGTTCTCTCAGTGAGAGTTATTTCTTAAGAACAGTGAGCAGCATTTGAAGACAGGGTGTATGTTCGTTTTCTATGACTGTGTAGCCAATGACCGCAAACTTCATGGCTCCAGGCCACGCCCACATGTCATTCCACAGGTCTATGGGTCAAGAGTCCAGCCCAGCTGCTCTGCTCTGGGTTCACACACACAAATCAAGGTGTCACCCTTCATGCAGGGTTCAGGAGAATCGCTCTTAAGCCCACCAGTGTGTTGTGGAATTCGGTGTCCCACAGCCGTGACTGAGTTCCTTTCCCGGCTGTTGGCCGGGGTCCCTCTCTCCTCCAGAGGCTGCTGTGTTCCCTTCCCTTAGCCACGCCCACAACGAGCATCTTGATCTTTTCAGTCTTGGAATCTCTTTGAATCCCCTTCGCCTTGCCAGCTTCCTCCTCTCTCCTTAAGGGTCCTGTGGTTGGATTGGGCCCTCTGTACCAGCCAGGCTCTCTCCTTAGCTCAGGGTCGGTCTGTTAGTCACCTTAATCCCATCTGCGAGCCCGCCACAGCAGGGGCTGACTGGATAACCCGGGGAAGGGAGTCTCCATGGGACGTGGCTGGATTCTGCCGTCCACAGGGTTGCTGGCTGGTTAGAAGCTTCCAGGGATGCACCTTGAGTGAGCTTGTTCAGGAAGAGTGACTTTTAAGTGGGGCCCTCGGTGGCATAGGAGTCATAGGAAGATGCAGAGGGAAAACCAGAAAAAGACTGTGCCAAGTCCAAGCACACCTAAAGCCTTCACTTCCTTTTTGACTTACTCAATGGGTGCTCAAGAAAAGCAGACACCAACACGAGCCCCACCATAGCAAAACACATATCTTGTATTCCACATCTTGGGATCTCTGATTACATATTAATACAAATGTATTTTATTATTAAATTCAGAGTAACATCGTAATTTGCCTGATCGCATTCTTAAACATTGTTGTAGCCATGATTCCTCTTCTTTCCCTTTTGTCTGACTCATTCCTATTGACATATGACTGTGATGTTTATTTCTCCCATTTAAAAAGTGTGAGGACCCTACCTTGTGTCTCGGAGTCTCTCCACGTCCATCTTTTCGGCTGGAAATTTCTTTCCATTTTGTCTTGAGCCCATTCCAACATTCAGCCTTTTGCCCAATGATTCTACCCAAATTGCCCTTGTCGTGAGCCATGGTGACGCTCGCATACCCATATGGTGGCTTTGTCTGTGTCCCGTTCTAACAGACCCATGGCAGGCACTGACCTAGAAGTCCACGCCTCGTCCGTGGAGCACTTCCTTCTTGAAGCTCCCAGGACAGTCCCGCCGTCTGCTCCCTCCCATGTGCTGGGCCACCCTCCTCACGTGGCGTGGGTCCTACCTTCCTGCCTGCCTTGTGCCTTGGAGTGGCCCCGCTCAAGGCCCTTAAAACCCCGTTTCCCACTCCAAAGCACTTCCTAGGGGATCTCACCCGTTCTCCTGGCTTGCACTATCCTCTTCCTATTTTGCTAATCATCAGATTGAGGTCTGAGCCACGAGAGCTCTTCCCTGAACTTCCAAAACTATCTACTCGCCATTCCACTCGAATGTCCAGAAGGAATCTCAAAGTTAACGTTCTCCAGACCGAACTCCTGAGACTTTGCCTTTCCTTTCCAAAAGCTTCTCCACCCACAGTTTTCTACTCAGTTAGGTCCCAGATCTTCGACTGATTTTACTTACTATTTGTTGTTGTTTGTAATTTTGAGAGACAGGGTCTCACAGTGTTGCCCAGGCTGGTTTTGAACTCCTGGCCTTAAGCGATCCTTCCACCTTGGCCTCCCAAAGTGCTGGGATTACAGGCATGAGCCACCATGCCCACTCCTGTGATGCCTTACATATTTCCTTCTCTCACCCTTTTCCCATGGTGAAAGCCTGTCTCTTCTCTTTTGTAATGCACCCAGGTGCAAGCATTTCCTTTACCATTGCCTTGGCACAACGCGCCCCTCCCCCATCTGAATTTCGGCTGTCCTCCCAGCCACCCCGCGGGTCCCATCCTTGCCTGTGTCCGCTTGTTCCCACAGCACCAGGGTCCAGCCCACCACTGTCCTGGCCCCTGCAAGCTCCCCAGCCGAGCCTCCTCACCTTCCTGCCTTGTCCTGCAGGGCACCTGCTGTGGGCACTGCCTGGCCGGAGCTTCTGACGGCTCTCTCCCTTCTCCCCACTTCCCTCCAAAAGCTCCTCCCAGGCCTTCTTTGTCCTGTCACCCCCAACCCCACCTGCCGTGTTCTGTTCCCTTCCCAGCTTTGTTTCTTTCTTCTCACATGGCTATTCCCCCCCTCACCTCTAAACTCCATGAGGACAAGGATTGTCACCTGCATTTTCTCACTGCCTGAGAGCTAGATCAATAAATACTTAATGTTGAGGAGAAATGAACAAGCACATGGCAGTACAGTGGCATACCTCGGTGCAGACTGCCACCCTTCGAGGTGGGTCGTACAGGTGTTATTTTCTTTATTTGCTAAACGAAGGCAATTATATGTCTTGCCCAAGGTCACAAAACTAGTTAAGTGTCAAAGATTAAACCCAAACTCAACTCTCTTGACTCCTAACCCGGTTTCCATCCCGCTGCAGTAGGTGCTAAAAATACAGTGTTGTCTGTTCTTGGGAGCTCAGCACAGCGTCCCCCAAGAACCTGGAAGTAAAGGAATAAGATTGCCTTCTGAGAGTTCCACTAGATCAGCGTATAATGAACCCGTTTCCTTGAAGAAGGAGAATTGCTTTTAAACCAAAGGGACCATTACTGATTAAATGGTCTAACATGTTAAAGAAAGCACGTTCTAATAAGAAAATACAGACTTGGAGGAACTTCAAAAGGATATTCCAAGCAAAAAAGTTGGGCAAATGCATCTCAGGGGCCGGAGCCTCGGCCAGTGAGCTTGACCAGAACCTCTCGTGTGTGTAGATGCGTCAACCTCTGTTAGCTGATGGCTACCGACATCAGGCTCATCTCATCAAGGCATCTTTTTTCTGATTCCATGATCACCAAACAACCTTATGATGAATAATTGATTTTCCATGCAGTGCTGCCTCCCTACAGAAGAAAACCCTCCCAGTGTGTGCTTCTAGCAGTCTGGTCCCGATGTTAGCTGTTTCTTCCTGAAAATGAATAAGTTGACCATCCAATTATGATTTGGATTCTGTACAGCTAACTTTTGGAAGAAGAGACACACAGATTTCACTGACACACACACATACTCTGGTCTATCTGACTGTCATATTCTGAACATTTAAAAAATATGGATTGTGATTTTACACCATAATCCCCCTTCTCTGGTTAGCCGGATGTGGGTCTTGTCCGCACCATCCCCCACGTCCCTGAGTGTGGAAAAGCTCTTTACATTTGTTGATGAAAAAGTCACACTCTGTACAATAGTTAAAGAGGCTTATTTTGAGCCAATATGAGTGACCGTGGCCCGTAGGACAGTCTCAAGAGGTCCCGAGAACGTGTGCCCGAGGTGGTCGGGTTACAGTTTGGTTTTATACATGTTATGGAGACAAAAGTGACAGGCAAGAACATAAATCAACACATGTAAGGTGAAAACTGGTTCAGCCCAGGAAGGCAAGATATCTTGATGTAAGGGGGTGGGGCCTTCAGGTCATAGGTAGACTCGAAGATGTTCAGTTTGGCAATTGGTTGAGAGAGTTTGCCTAAAGAATTTGAAGTCAGTAGAAAGCAATGCTTGAGTTGAGATAAGGGGGAGGTTTGAGGAGGCTAAAGTCCTTGTTCGGTAAATGAAGCCGCTGAGTCACAGGCTTCAGAGAGAATAGGTGGTCAGTGTCTCCTCTGGAACTTAGAAGGTGTTAGACTCGTAGTTAAGCCTCTCTTAGATCAGAAAAGAATCAGAAGGAAAGATTCTCCGCAGATGCAAATGTCCCCCACAAGAGACAGTTTTGCAAGGATGTCTCAAAACTTCTGCAAGAGACATCTTTTGGGAGAAGATACTTAGATTTCCTTTAGGGCCTGCCCTCTGTCACGTGGTGCCATTCCAGAGCCAGGTGGGAATTTGGTGTCTTAATGCCACAGTCTGTTCTGTCAGTCTTGGGTTCTCCAGTTGAGGGTTCATGCCGATCAGTGGCACCTAAAACTCCACGAGAGAGAGGGGACCAGGAGGCGTGTCCCACCGCCCTTCCTGTCTTGGCCGGCCTTCCGCTTTTCAAGTTTCCCTTCTCCCCGAGGGGGCCTGTTCAGTCAGCTGGGGACTGAGATTTTATTTCTGGTGTCCACATTTCCTCCGTGAAAGAGGACTTTCCGGAACGCCCCGAGCATCCTCCTCCCTTGGAATGCTGGCTACGAGAGGGCTCTGCGGGAGGATCTTCAGCCAGGGAGAGAGGACAGACTTCTCACAGGGCTGGAGCAGAAAGCGTCAGGTGAAACTCGGCGCACAGGAGGGTCTGCTTTTCGGGGAAGGGAGGACTTGCTCCTGTGGACTGGCTGCCGCTGTTTTGGCAACCTGGATTTTTGTCAAGAGGGGCGAGAGGGACAGTTGGCAGCTAAGGTCACCTTCGAGGGGGAGTTCGGAAGAACAGCCACAAGGAACAGGGCACAGAGAGGCCCAGTGGGGCGTCCTCAGGCTTTCGGTGTCTCCCAGCACGAGCAACTCAGGTGTCTATGTCGGCCAGCCCAGGGGCTGAGCATCCTCGCTGACGTGCCGATTCTCCAAGCTCAGCCGCTCCCCAAGTGTTGATGGCGGCATGTATGCACTGATACGTGTTTCCTCAAGTTACGCATTGGTGACTTCTCCCTTTTGAGGTGTCGACTGATAGTTAACAAAGTGCTCGGGGAAAAGAGCTCAGGTCTAGCAAGAGAGCCTGCTTCCTCTATTTGTTTGTTTTACTCCTGACTTGCCTTTTTACGTGATCTCACCTTGGAAGAGAAACCGTCGAGAAGTGTATTGTGACAACTGCAAACTTCTGTTGTACCATAGTTAGGTCCGGAATAAATAATTAACTTTAGGGAACAGGAGAGCAACAGAAACCTATCAAAACGCTGGTGTTGTGATGACACAGAACACCTGAGTTTTCATCCGAGGGCTGAAACCTACTCGTGAACATGGAGGCACCACTCAGTTACCGCAGAAACGAACAGTGAGTCGCTGAAGGTGAGGTGGACAAGGGTGCCGTGACTTTCCTGGAGGGCCATGAAACCAACTATGATGGCAGGTGAAGGGATTCATAATGAGGTCAGGGACCGTTATCCTCAGGCCTGGGAAGGGGACCAGCAAAAATGAACGGACAGACAACAGGATCTGTGTTTGGGAGTACTCGGTGGCATGCCGCAGACCCCACGGACGTCTCCCTCACCAACATGGCAGGGTCATGTGCGTCAAATTTGGAGGAAGTGCCCCATAGGCTTCAATTACCCCAGCTTTCCAATCAGCCTAAGGCTTTGAGAGTGAACTGGGAAGGACATGTTAAGCCAACATTGTGAATGGAGAAAACACAGCATAACCTGGGGCTCCAAGTAGCAAGAGTTGCGGACACCTGACTTCCACCCCAGTGTCCTGGAGCAGCTTGTTTCATACTCGTCCCAAGGCACATGGAGCTGCACAGCAAAAAGGCCTTGGCTTTCTGTCCTGAAAGGATATCCAAGAAGACCTGGGATTTGAACAATGCATAGGCCTGACTACAGAAGTGTTGTCAAACTTCTCGACTCCTAGGGCAATGTCAAGGGCTTCCGCAATTGTGCGTCACCCCACTTTGCAGAAGATATCTTCAGGCAGGCTGTCTGACGTCTCCTGTCTACACACAGCAACACCACCAGAAGGAGAAAGGCCAATTGCAGGCCGAGATATGTTTTCCTAGAGTCTAAAGCCAGTGCCATCCTGACGGTAGAAATTACAAGGCCGTGAAGTGCTTTCCTCGCTCATTTGCCTTCAAGACATTAGAACACGATTTTTTTAATAGAAGAAAAATATGACACAGACTGAATAGTCTCAAGAAAGTTTAAAGCTCTTGCATTTTAAAAAATAGATCACCGACTGTTTACCTTCATCTCATTTTGGGGGGTGGTTCAGCATTAATTACATCTCAGTCATCAACCGACAAGTCACCACCGGGAAGAGAGTCTTCCTGCTGGGCTGATCCTCTGCTAATTCACCAGAGACACTGGACGTGGGAAGTTATTTCTCTCTGTGACGGATGTCTAGAGGAGGAGCTCGGGAAAGTGCACCCGCCGTGTATTTCTTGATGTAAGCAGCTCGTTTCATATGGCTCATCACACAGTCCTTATAAATGGAGTAGTTTGTGTTTGCCGCAGCAGACCTATTAGCCTCCTGGGTCATCTACTGCCTGTGTTTGACTGAATCTCCATGTGTGCAGGTTATTCGCAGAATTCATTTCTGAATTGCTCCTTTGAACTCTGTGACGAAGAAACAGACCCTTACCGGTAGACTTCTCTCTTAGAGGCCTCGCTCGATGTTAATTTTCATTTAGGAAAGAAGTCACTCTGACAGGCCCTTTGAAGAACTTGGAGGCAAGCTGGCGTCGTCCCTCTGCCGTCCGTCCTCTGGGGACCTTCCTCTAGCTGCACCTTGAGCTGGATGACACGGTTCTGCTCGCGGCCCACCCAGACGGCGCGGTTCTCTTATTGATGTGAAGGAGTTGAGCACTGAAAAGGCAACTTGAGAGGCCCTGGGCTGCGTGAAGCATGCTGGAGAGTCCGTATTTCTGGTCAGGAAGAGGGTGGGGAAGAACATGATTCGGGTCTGGTCAGGTCCATTCACTTCATTTAAACCAACATTCGGAAACGAGAATGTTCCGAGGAGATTGGTTGGCATCAGCTTCTTCACTGCGGCTCAGAGCAGCTCTTTCACGCACAGGGAACCTTAAGGATTCGATAACTGTGAACGCTGCTCGGAACCTACGGTGGAGGAGAGTGCTGCGGGTGTTTTGCAAGCTCTTCTTGCATTAAAATCTGAATATAGAAAATGTGTAAATGAACTGCATTAATTGCCGCCTGTTCCCACCACCCCTCTCTCCTGCAACCCCATGCCCTGAATTGTTTTTACTGAAGTGCACTTTGAAATTATGCTCTTGGGCCACATGGAGAATCGTTAGAGGAAAGGCCCTGAGAAGCTCTCTCCTTTATTTATGGTAAGAGCCCCCTCGAGCCTGTGTTCCCTGCAGTGCCCTTTGGACACCTCGTGAGAAGCCCCGGAGAGCTGTGTCTCAGGGCTGGTGCCAGGAAAACTCTTCTCTTCCCTGAGCAAGCGGCTGTGGGTCTGGTGGACACTGAGAATTGCAGAATGGTGGTCTTCCAGTTTATACTGGAGACCAGAAAATGCAGAGAGGAATTTAAGGCACATCTCTGCAACCGGTACAGGACATTGCAGGGTTTTTGTCCTGGTCTCACTTAGTTTCGTTTGATCGTTCCTATGTTGTCTTTCACCTCGATACATTCATCTGCTTAGCTTTGTTTGGTTTTGTAGCATGGACCCACATCTGAAATCTTTGGGAAAAGGTAGAGTAGGGACAAGCAGATTGCCTTTATGAGAGTGCCACTAAGACACCTCTGGGAAGCCAAAGGCCTGGTCTTAGAAGAGGAACTTGGGGGAAGATTGTTAGTTGCAATGGCCGTGTTCCTGGAGGTCTCCCCTGTGGACGCGTGGTCGAATTGTTACAGTCCTAGTAATGTTCGGCTGCTCCCCTTGACACCAGTAAATCAAAGGGGCAGGGAGCTGGTAGAAAGAAGTTTATTTCTGAGTTCAAATCTGGGGAGCAGAGCTGGACTCAGATCTTTCTGAAGTGATTCTGCTCACCCTCCAGGCTTTTACACTTCACGTTTATAGTCCAGAGATGTTGGTACCGACACATTAGCCACGTGACCAGCAGAGCATTGTTACAGCTGCATTTTTACATTTAGATAGTGACATTTAGAATAAAGAAAGTTTACAAGGCCTGAGACATCACGCATTGCGAACGTTATGCCAATCACAAGACTCAAAGATTGCACTGATACTATATAGTTGAAAGGGAGTCAGTAAAGATTTACATCTTTGGGCTAGTCCGCTGGCAAGCCAAGGGTCCCTGAAGCTACTTACTGGGAGTGCATAGAAGACAAAGGACCTCTCAGTCATGTGCTCAGGAATGTTCCGGAGCGCTTGAAACCCTGCCATGCCTTCTCTAAGGGCTGTGGCCATGTGGAGAGACGTTAATGGGTTCCTGTATTAGAATGAGGCAATGTTTGAAGCCCAGTCACTGGGGGCATCACCCAAACATAGACTTGTGGCATGTATGATCCAAAGAACGGCATTTCTGGCCTGGGAAAGAGCCGGCACGTTCCCTGAGCAGGAAGCAGGCTTGGCTGGCTCTGAGAGGAAAGCCGTGTGTGGCTGAGTCAGGACGGCAAGAGGGAACGACGAGGAGATTGCTGGAGGCGCAGGCCGGGGGGTCCAGGCAGGGCCTCGCGGCGAGAAGAGGGCACGCCATTCCACACGCAGCAGAGGCACCGGGGCTGTCCTTGGTGAGTCGAGTTCCTGAGGCAGACTCGACACGCGGTGAAACGCACGCTGCTCGGTGTCTGGCCCAGTCAGTCCCGGCAAACATGAGCATCCCCACACCCATGCCGCAGAACGCTTCTCTCGCTCCAGAGAGTTCCATCCTGTCCCCACAGGGTCCACCTCTCCCCCCGCCCCGTGGCCCGCTGTTCTATAGTTCTGCCTTTTCCAGAATATCTCCTAAGTTAGACCAGGTACCCTGTAGCCTTTTGGGTCTGGCTTCTTCCCCTGAGCAAAACATGCGGGCTGCTCATTCAGGCTGTTGTGTGCTCACCAGGGCCTCTGAACAGAGATGGCACAGACCGCTTTGTGTTTCACAGCAGTGACGCCTGGCCGTGATGAGAACCGTGGGGTCGTGGCTGTTAAGAGCTGACGACAGCATCTGCAAAGGGAAGAGACAGTGACGCGGTGGCTTCCAGGGGTCAGAGGAAGAGGGGCCAACAGGGACTTGGGGACGTGGGGAGGGCTCAGTTGAGGGGACTCCCGGGGATGGAGACGGTGGGAGGAGAATTTGCCAGGTGGGAGGAAGGTGACTGCAGAAAAACTGAAGCGATGAATGCACTGAAGGATTCCTTAGGAAACTTTAATATAATTGTAGGACAAAGAAACATAACAAAACTTAGGAAAAAACTGCAATGTGAAAAATTCAACTTTCTAGAAGCTGGTAGACCCTATAATCGGAGTTGTGACAGGAGCGCCTGCCGGGGAGAAGCATTGACAGCAAACGTGACCAGGGTTGATAAACACACTACCTAATGAGTGGCTGTCAATCGCTGAGAAGAATAGCCCAAGACAGACAGGCAAGGCCAAGAAGACAGGGTGCTGCAGACAGGCGCGCCCAGGACACATGCAGGAAGATGGGTGTCCTTGCTGCCTTCTGATTCAGCAGTTCCACATCTGGGCATCCGTTCTGCAGTAATACTTATGTGCATGGGCATAGACTGTTTTGCATCAATAGGGAAATAAATATGTAAATTCCGGGTCATCAGCACAATAAAATATTATGCAGCCATTAAAAAGAATGAGCCAGATCTCTACAAAAAGAATGAGCTGGATCTCATTGAAAAGGCTGCGCTAGATCATGGCAAGTCCGTGTTAATGGAAAAGTTGCAGAACAGTCTGTCTGTTCAGCATAATTCCACCAAGAGCTAATTTAAAAAGAACACTTTGTGATTGTGTGTGCATGGGAGAGAGAGGGGGAGGAGGGGGAGGGGGAGGGAGGAGGGAGAGACAGGATGGAGCGGGAGGGGAGAGTCACCAGAGAAGAAACAAGCGACAAGCGGGTCGCATGAGAGGGACAACATTGTGGCCGCGGCTCACGTCACAGAGCCTCTGGGGTCGGGCGGGTCTGCGGGTGAAGACATGTCTGTTTGGTCCCCATCCCGAGGTTCGTGGCTGTGGCCCCCATCATTCAAAACCAGGTCAACAGTAGAGAAGCGTGCACCTTTGTTTAACATGAGTTTTGCATGACACGAGAGCTTCTGAAACGAAGACCCAGAGAGACGGGAGACCTGTGTGTTTTTAGGCTCCGTTTGTGAAGAAGCAGACAGGCAGGGAGATGGGATTGGACATGGGTGTGACCTGCTCCTGACCTGGAGACCTTAGCAAGGCTTGTGTGCTCAGATTCTCCTGTGTCGCCGAGATAAGGGTGACCCTCTTCTCTGGGTATCGGGGGCACCTTGTAGGTCAGGGTCTTACGACCAGCTTCAGGATCGGGGGTGCTGGGGAGAAGGTCAGAGACACCTTCCAACCTCTGCACTTTCCCCAGACTCCCTCAGCTAAAAATATTGAGAGGTAGCTTGTCTTGCATCCCAACAGGTGTGCTCAGAAGGACAGTCTTCCTTTCCTCTTACATGCTCTGTGAGACTTGATCATTTGTAAGAGTTAACTTAGCGCTCTTCCAAACATTATCGCAACCATTATTCTTAGGCGATTACTCTGGCAAAGATTCATGAAGGGTTCCTTTCAGATGTGTTCCTCAGCGTGGAACTGTTGAGTTTTAGATATCTGCAGTGAAAATATGGATAAGTAAAGAGTTGGAGTAGTTATGCGATGGGGTACTTTACAGTTAGTAACTTAAGCAAACTAGAGACCAACATATCAATGTGAAAAAAATTGCGTAATGTTGAGCTGAGAAAAGCAGACATGTGCATATTCTTAAGGAAACACTGCCATATATGTATTATTTGGGGAAAATCACATATTAGTAAATGGTTAAAATATGCAAGAAATGATACCCAAAAAAACTCAGGAGGGTGGTTAATTCTAGGGAGATGGAAAAGTTGGGCTTTGTTCCTATAATATTTGCTCCCTTAAAAACCCTAAAGTATCTATGACGTGACATCTAAAGTTTGCTGAAAGCGGATGACGGGAATATGGGGACTGATGATATATCTTTTATTTTTCTGAATGTTCGAAGTTTTGTTATTAAAAATAAAGAGAATGTGTTGCTTAGATAGAGACTAAAGGAGAAACTGTGGACAAGAATGAGGAAATACGACAGACATTGCTTAAGACGGGGGAAGGGAGAGAAGTGCTTCGTGTGGAGTAGGGCGATGCCATTGTGGTTTTTCCCGAGGTGCCGTGACCCGACCATCAGCCGTGTTTATTGAGAGGTTACTGTGTGCCAAACACTTTGCAGTGCCTCACACGTATTTTATCACCTAACACTCCTGACAGCTGTTAGGCCGTGCTGTGGATTGAATGCATCTCACCAAAATCCACGGGTTGGAAACGCAATCTCCATGCGGTCGTGTGGAAGGTGAGACTTCCACGAGGTGACTGGGTCCTGAGGCCGGGCCTCCATGAATGGATTCCTGCCAGTCTTGCGGGATGGGGTGCTCATCCGTGGGAAGGAGGAGGTCTGTCTCTGAGTGACGACTTCCTCCGAGTTGTGACAAGAAGGTTCCCAGCAGGTGCGGCCCCTCGATCTTGGACTGTGCAGCCTCCAGAACTGTGAGAAATAGGCCTCTGTTCCTCATAAGTTACCCAGTCTCAGGCATTCTGCCACAGCAACCCAAAACAGGCCCAGGCAGCCCAATCATGGCTGTAGACGTGGACCCCAGTGGGTCTAGAACCACAGCCAGGGCCGCCCAGCAATCGCATGGCAGACCCAAGCGTTTAGCCAAGGCTGGGACTCCCTCAAGAGCCTGACTCTTAACCTCCAAGTTTGTTATGGTCCGAGTCACACTCTGCTGCTCACCCTGGATTCCGATACATCAAGGCGTGGGAAACGGGTGGAAAGAAGTTGATTTCTGCGTTCGAATCCAGGGAGCAGAGCCAGACTCAAGGTCCTTCTGAAATGGTTCTGCTCATCCTCCAGGCTTTCACAGTTCACTTATGGCCCAGAGTTGTGGGTCTCTACGCATTTGCCGCATGACCAGCAGAACATGGTCTAGGACTTAAGCTGCAACTACGTTTTACATTTAGAGAGTGATACTTGGAGCAAAGGAAGCTCATCATGCATCACAAAAGTTACGCGAGTCACAAGACTCACAATGACATTGATGCAAAAGTTATACAAATCACAAGACTTACCGTTACATCAATACTATCCTGTTCAAACCTATGATTACTAAGAAGGAAAGTAAGTGGGGTTACATCTTTGGGCGTCGTCTGTAGGGAGGCCAAGGATCCCAGCGTTTTTCTGTTGGGAGAGAAAGCATGGGCAAGCCTGGTGCAGCATGACATCAAGGGTTGTACAGAAACAATGTAGGGAAACAGGACGGCGGAGAGAAGTCAGGTCATAAACTGCCTTCCTGAGAGAGTAAGTCACCAGAGAGGACGCCTGGGAGGATCCACGGGGTCGTGTGGAACACCTGCCTTTCTGCTTTTTTCTTTTGAACTTGGAGTCTCACTCTGTCGCCCAGGCTGGAGTGCAGGGACAAGCTCGCTCACTGCAGCCTCGACCTGCTGGACTCAGGCAATGCTTCCTCCTCAGTCTTTCAAGTAGCTGGAACTACAGGTGCGTGTCACCACTACCCAGCAAATTTTTTGATTTATTGTGGAGACGTGGTCTCACCAAGTTGCCCAGGCTGGTCTCGAACCCCTGGACTCAGGCACTCCTCCCACCTCGGCCTCCCAAAGTACTGGGATTACAGGCTTGAGCCATTGCACCCAGCCTGCCTTTCTGCTTTTGAACTTGCAGTTCAAGCTTAAGAGAGAAACAGCGTGTTCTTGGAAGGACCCCATGTACGGCTTTGCTCACTGGGCGTGCTGAAGCATGTACGTGCGTGTGAGTTTCCAAGGGCTGTGCTAGCAGGCACCACATGCCGGGCAGCTTAGCACAGACGTTTATTCCTGGCAATTCGGGAGTCTTCTGCCTGAAATCAGAGCAGTCAGGAGCGCTGTGCTTCCTCAGAGCTTCCAGGTGGAATCTTCTCCTGCCTTCCTGGCTTTTGGTGGGGGCCGTGATCCTGGTGGCCCCAGTGGCATGCAGCTGTGCCCTCTGACCCCTCCCTCAACCCTCATACCTTTCTTGTGTCTTCACATCATCCCTCCAAAGCCACACGGGTCATGTTGGAGCAGGAGTCTACCTGACTCTGCCGTGACATCACCGTGACAAAGTATGTCTGCAACGTATTATTTCCAAACAAGGTCACCTTCTGAACTACTGGGGCCTGGGACTTCATTTTTGTAGGATGCAATTCAACTCATCACAACAGAAAAACAAAATAAGACCATCACTGTAAGTTTTATATTTAATTCTTGAATGTCGACTGAGCCCTGAACATAGGTTTGAATGACACTAAACATATGTAACTATGTATGTGTCCGCACGTGTCCATATGTACAATACTTTTATTTCTGAAGAGTGCACGTTTTAAGTAATTCACATTTTTAAATTATTATGTATTGAGATTTTACATCTAGGCAACTGTGTATTTAGGAAGCTATTTTACATGTCACCCAAAAAGGAATAAGACTGTGTTGCCTTTTTTGATTTCTTATTTAGCGCAGCTGAAGGTATTCAGGTCGCAGAGGTGATAACAGAGGTGACCTTGAAGGCGGGTTGTCCTATGGCCCTCAGGGCGAGTCGTCTTTGCAGGAGACTGGCCCAGACCGCTCTGTGTTCTTTTCCATCCAGTTGTCCTGCTCTGTTTTCTTTTCTTCTCTGGCTGAGAGCCTGATGGAAACACAGTTGCTTTCTCCAGCTGAAATGACTCGTGCTTCTCCTCACCTACGTCCCGCCCATCTTAATGGAGAGCGGCCCTCGGTGTCTAACAGCAACTGCATGTTCTTGGAAGCAGACACAGGAGGAACAAGAGAACACCCAGATTTCAGTCGCTGCTCGGGGACTTGGGAGCCAGAGCACCCGGGACAGTCTGCCGGGCGGAAGGGGTGCGGGCAGGACCGGGCAGCGCACGTCTCTGCCGGCTGGGGCCTGGGCCATGCTATGCTGTGCTGTGCTTGGAGTGGGACCAGGAAAAATTCAAAAGTGAGAGATCGTCTCAGAACCACATCGCATACAAACAAAATGTAGAAAACAGCTGGATGTATGTGTCTGTCCTCTCAGGCAGAAACCACCCATATTGAAAAAAGAGAATATTTCCCTCTGCTGACGTGCCTGAGTGCTTGCAGGTCATCCCCAGCCAACCTTAGCATCCAGGTTTGCCGATCGCCACCATGTCACTGGGCGTGTGGGCACATCACCAGCTGGGAGGTCCCCAGAGTAGAAGGTATCTGTAGGCCACTTAGGAAGAGAAAGCCTTTGCAATAGAGCTTCCTTAATTCAGTCCACTGATCAGAGAAGTCGTGAGCTGTATAGGTGTAGAAACAGAAAAATCCCAGCATTGCTAGGGCTGGACCCCAGTTGACGGAGCACTTGAAATGACGCCCCTGGCTCCAAGGCCAGACCTGCCGGCACTGGTCAGCATATATAGGGAGCAGGCTGTGTGGGGCAGGGAAAGGGTGCTTAACAAATGCTGGGGATCATTTTGCTTACAGTTGACTTTTTTTTTAAGTTGCAGACATAAAAGTGTGACCTGTGATTTGCCGTTAGCTTTGATTTGAAACTAAACTGATTCTAAGAAGCAAGGTGGTGATTTTGCACACGTAAACATCCATGGCCCCTCCCCTCCTTGTGAAGTGAATGGCTGTGCCCAGGGCCCCTCTGCTTTCTCTCGAGGAGTGCCTACACCTTCCTCTGCCACATTTTATGTTCTGGGAGGAGCCAAAGGTCTTGGGGCCTCTGAGCTGCTTGCTAAAATCTGTTTATTTACATGTTCCCTGGCTTCTTTTTTTAATGAGTTTAGTTTGTTGGTGGTGGTGGATAATTTGTTTTAATCTTGGTGACTCTTATTTTTACAGTTATGACTTTTTCAGTTCCATGGACGAGAATGACTGGTTTAAAATGCTAGATCCTTTCATTTCTGTCAGGCATATTGTTTTATAGTTTTACAAATGCTAATGTTAATGCACAGTTAGTAACTCAATAAGTAAATCAGAGGGGCTTTTCTTAAGAGACTCTTTGCAGTCAGGCTGCCAGATTAAATGAGGATGCCCAGCTAGATTTGGATTTCAGATAAACAACAAATTGTTCTGTTCTGTTTTATAGTATTAGGACACATTTTTTTTTTTTTACTAAGCACATAACTGTACAAAAAAGTATTTGGTTGTTCATCAAATTCAACTAGTCATTCTTTATTATTTATTTGCATACTTATTTTATTATCTGGCAACCCTATTATGAAGGAAAGAAATATTGGAAAATCCTAGCTGAAAAATGTTGTCCATCAAGCCATCTGTCTTTGTTTCTTCAAGCAGGAACAAAACACCTTAGACGGGGTAATAAGCAACAGAAGTTTATTTCTCACAGCGCTGGAGGCTGGAAGTCCAAGGTCACGGTGCTGGCAGATTTCTCGCGTGGTGTTGAGAGGAAAATTTCCCTGTGCCAACTTAGGTCTTGGCGATCAGAGACATGTAAATTAACTGACAACAGATGAACAGGAGAAAAGTTCGAACACACGGCATGCAGGAGCACTTGGGAGTGAGCCACGTGCGAGTAGTCGGGGTGAGGGGTATACCAGCCTGACCAGAAGAAAGGTTTAAGCTGTTGAGGGGAAAGCATGGCAGGTCCTGGTGGGCCTCTATTCCTAGTGGGCATCAGCTTCCTTCTCGGCTGAAAGCCCCTCCGGAGGAAGGTTCATGGCAGTTGGGTTCCTACAGCCTGGCACTGATGTCTTCTCCCAAGCCAGAAGCTCCCTCAGAGGGGTCGGTGGCTGGGTTTTTTGGGGAGGCTCTGCTCAGGCTGAGACAGAGGTTTTCCGTGGCTGCAGTCTGTTCAGTTGCTTGTGCATGAAATGGTCTTGATACCAGCCTGCTGAGTTGGTGACCGTTGAGCAGCCATAACACACCCTTGTAGAAGTAGCCGTCTCAACCCTACAACGGAGCTGGAAATGAGCTCCTGTCTTCTTAGAAAGAGTCCCTGTTTGTGTTACATTTGCTTTGTGTAATGCCCGTGAGGGTCCGCAGGGGACCTGGGTGTGGAAAGTCATTTCGGATTTCCTGGCCTTGGGGACATTGGTCACACAGCCAGTCACAAAGCTCGTAGTGAGTTGTGACTGTCACATTTTTGTGCTGACGTGAGGATGCTCTGGTCTCCAGCGGACTGTTGTAGCCAAGCCGAGGAAGTGGAGCCGTGAGAGGGAGCCTGGAGCCCACGGTGACGACACGTTTCCCTGAGGAGGAGAGGACAGTCCTGACTTGCTAGATTCCAGATACTGGAACCCCGGCTTGCTGTGAGGGCCAGGGAAACAGCTTTGGGGGAGAGAATATTATTTTTTCTCTCCTTCTTTTTAAAGAACAACTCAGCATAAAACAGATGCTGCAGAAAGCAGTGCAAAGGATTATATTCTGCTATTGTTAGAATAGCTGAATGAGAGAACAACCCAAGTGAATGTTTTCTCTTGCATGTGTGAAGAGAAGCAAGTTATAGTAAATTCACTCATCTACCCATGAACCCTTAGCAAGAAATAGTTTGAAAACACTAGCAAGTCTTCTAGCAGAGGTCATTCCTCTGGTGTGGGGTCTTCTGCTCAGGGTCCGTCCTCACTGCTGTAGACCGAATGGCTGTGTCCACTCAGAATCCCTATGTTGAAACTCAGGATGGGATGGGATGGTGTCAGGAGGCAGGGCTTTGGGGAAATGGTTATGTCATGAGAGAGGAGCCCTCATGAATGGAATTTGTTCCCTCATGGTTGAGGCCCCGAGAGGGAGTGAGGGAGGCGCCAGGCTCTTCTCGACAACCCGAGTCTCGGGAACTAACAGTGGGAACTCTCTCTCCCCACCAGGGTGGGCTCTAAGTTACCCATGGTTGATCTGCCCCCCATGGCCCAGACCCCTTCAGCATTAGGGGCCAGGTGTCAGCATGAGATTCTCAGGGGCCAGACCTCCCAGTGAAGGCCAGAGGCTGCCCCGTGCTCTGTCTTGTTGTAGCAACCCAGAGACACTGAGAAGTTCCCACGCCTCCCTCCTCAGAACTCACCTGGCACTTTGGAAGCAAAAGCCTCCCAGGTACCACGTGGTCATGTTTCCGTGTGATGACATACATCAAAAACCAGCAAGCAAGAGAGCTGTGCATGACTTCCTGAAATCACGGTCCACCCAGTGAAAGGATGCTGACTGTGTGTCTGTCTCTGTAGGAGGCCCCGACCGCATGCCCTTGTATTGCAGCTCCCTGAGCCTCCTCGGAGGGCAGCGTCCTGCCCCCTCCCGACCTCCCTCCGAACAAAGGATGGCTGGTTTCGAGCACACCCTCCAAGAATCACCTCCCACCCTGGAAGTGATCACGCCAGAAGGATCTTGACTGAGCCCTGATGGTTTTCTTAGCTAAGGAACAAAACAGACAGGCAGCACGAAACATGAAAGGAGAACCGGAGAAGCCAGGAGACGGGCTCTTCATTTAACCATGGACGTGTCAGGGGGTGAGGAGGCTCAGCCTCCAAGAGCAGGGAGCGTAATTTTCCGTGGGTCTGGGGGACGCCCTCTGCTCGGCAACAAACTGTGTGTAATAAACCCTGTAGTGAAACACTGCCTCTGGCTTCCAGAACGTTATTCCGTGTGTCCTCTCAGAAGGATCCTGCTCTCATTTAACTCTCGGAATGTGACGCTTTCCGAGTGTCCGGCACGCAAGAATATCGCTGTGGCTCTGCACGCAGACATTTGGCCTGGGAGTTTCAGAACATATGAGATTCCTTGATGGGCATGGAAGACAAGTTCCTGGGTGATAGTTCAGTGTTATAACATCCTCATTTTCTTCCGTCTAAGAATCCAAACTTCTGACATCACGGGGGGTGAGGTGTGCTTTTCATGGAGAGTGTGTTTCAGTGTCAGGTCCCTCACCTAGATGTTCAGATCATGCTGCATTTTCTTAGAGCGTTGATGACACACGTGGCAAGTGCCCGTCTTGTGAACAGATCCTGACTAATTTTCTCCAAGGCTCGAGTCATCATTCTCACACACCGCGAGCCTCCACACTGTCTGCGGTGCATTTCCACCATCTTTTTCCTTTCCTGGTGCAGCAATCTTTTGGGCGGTCAAATGCACCCTATTCTTCGTCGTATTAGAAAAGAAAGCCAAAGCCAACGTTCAAAGAGCACGTGTGAGATTTGATAGCCACGCATGCACATATATGTGTGTAATATGTACATGGAGTGCACTTAACATGTGCCTTCTCTTGGAAAGCCTTGCTCACTAATAGCATGTGTTGGGATTCTGAGAGAGTTTATCCCTGACATGAGGCTGAAACAGAAGACAGGTGTTGGGC
>CAUYQG010249787.1:0-35503 GCA_963574415.1 Tarsius wallacei
ATAACAGCTGTCATAGGGAGGGAAATTCTTAGTAGTGGCAGTCAACTCTAGGTTACCCTTTTTAATGCAGAAGAGTAGTCAGTCGTCTAGATTGTTCTTTTCACCACCTCTCAACCACCTTCATACTTGTAGCACACAGGCCCAAGTTTGATCCTGACCCCTTGGGGACCTGGCTTGGAGTCAGTATGAAAGAATTAGGCTGCAGAAGGTTAGGAGAGAGGGCACCCGCAGCTGGGGTGGGGAGCGGGTGGTGGGAGAGACTCTTCAACTAGTCCATCTATCTAGTAGTCATTGAGAGTTTGACTGTGGATATATTTTACACCATAAAAGACCAATCCAATTCTGTTTGACTATGTAGCATCTTGAAAAGAAAAAAAAATTAAATAAAGCCCCAAAATTAAGCATTCTTTTGTCATTTTGTTATATTTGCTTTATGGGGGGATATTATTTTATTATCATCTGTATTATTTTGCCATTAGAAGGTTGATTTTAAAATGAACCCTATCAATGAGAAATATATGTTTAATGACTTAACTATACATACATATACATACATATATATATGTTTTTTAAAATTGGCTTCAACTGAGTATGAAAAGTAAAACTGCTGAAAATCTAAGCACCTTCCATTGCTTTGGCCTTCAGTAAAAAAATAGCCTCTTCTCTGGATCAGGGAAGCATGCACAGAGACTAGTGACAGGTGCACAGGTTTGAGGACATATTCATCAGAAGGAAGACAGTGCTGAGAAGTCACATACCCTGAGCCACATTGCCCCTGAGCCTGGCCCTGGCAAGCTGGCTTAGGGGCCTCAAGACTGGTGAAGTGGAAGTCTGTGGTTGGTCTGAGTAAGTAACTTCCTGTCTTCACAAAAAAATGTTAACTGTAAATTCCAGGTACTTGCAGGCAATGGTGAGGAGACCTGGGTCTTCCCTGAGCACCTGTAGCTCGGATTGCGTTGGGAGGCCATCCCACTGTGAATGAATCTCCCGGGTCTTTTCTGCGTGGCCTGGGTACTTAGGAAAGGCAGTGAAAAGACAGAGCTGTAAGGCATGTATGTGCCTTCTGCCCCCGAGTTTTCTCTAAGTGGACTGACATTTGCTAATTGTAGGCACTGCAGCCAGTCAGTCTTTCTCAGTCTTTCTGTAGAGCCCAGTCCCTCAGGGTCTTGAAAGGAGAGGGGTTAGAGTGTCTCAGCGAATAGAGGAAGAGCACTGTCCTTTGACCCTGGACAGGACTGTGTTTCAATAAGACTTTACTCGGAAGCAGCCAGCTTGTGGGATTTGGCTTGTCTGTCTGCCACAGTCCTTAGGGGAAACCACTGTGTTTCAGGCCTTTGAAGGTAAGTTGGTGTCTGTGTCCATCTCAGAGGAGGCACTCAGCTTCTCAGGATACAGGCATTTTGGTTGCAACTGAAAGTCAAATGTTACAATCCAGAGTTGTCTCTTCCTCCTCATTCATCATCCTCTGAAACCTCTTTCCCTTCTGGAGGTCCGGACTTGGTGAACACACGTTAGTCTGTGGGGCTTTTTTGACTGAGTGGAAGAAGGAAACCCTCCAGGGAGAGAAGCAGGAAGGTGCTTGGAAGGTTACTTATTAAAGTCATCCTGGTCAGCAAAGGATGTGCCAGGAGGAGAAAGAATGTGGAGCCGGCACTGCTCCCTTGAGAATGCGGTGCACTTTTAGGGGGCTTTTCTTGAATGACAGATGGAAAAACAGAGAAAGGCAAAGAGAAACTGAGTGTGGGGCCCCGTCACAGTGGTCTGCTCTGCCCTGAGGGTAAGAATCTGATTGTGGGGAATCGGCAGGTATGGGCAGAGTGAGGCTGGGGTTAGGGTGCTGACTAGGAAGTGAGCCTAGCTGAGCCGCAGACTAGCTGTTCTCAGACCTGCCCCCAAGGCCACTGGCTCCACAGCACCTTTGAGAGGACTGCCTGGCTTCAGAGAGGCGCCAGCCACAGTGCTTGCAAATCCAGAAGAGATGGAAGCAGTAGCAGTCCCGTAAATTTTTATTGATTGAATATTTAAATGGATAATTTAAGCTCCTTTGGCATGATAAAAAATGCCTCTTAAAGACATCAGGCTGTATTTGTAGGTGTGAGGAACTGGCTTTTTTTCTCCTCCTAGTTTGCATGTTTTCCCTCTCTAGTCTTCAAAACTGTTGGCACCAGCAGTAATAAACACTGATAAAAATCAAAATTGATTTTTACCAGTGGACAGTTTATACCTAGAGAAACAGCTTATGCCTACCTAATACAGAAGGGGAAAAAATGAAGAACCTTCAGTGATCCGTGAAAACCTAAACGTTTCCAAACAAATCCCAGGAACAGAATTGCTATCGGTAGATATCAGTGCCCAGCTTGCAGGCTGTGTTGAGTCAGATATAACTGAATGCAGCGAGAGCCCAGAGCTAAATAGCCTTTTGAATTAATCTGAAAACAAGCTCTGTGTGTGCATGCGTGCGTGTGTATGTGTAGCATATGTACCATACGTATGTAACTTGACAGTTGTCAAATGGTGCCTCTATGTTTTGCACACAAATCTTTGTATTTGCAAACTTAGAATCCATGCCAAAATGCAGTGCCATTTGTCATTTTCAGCTCTTTCTCTAAAGAACTGGCCCATGTACACATTTCTGGTTATGGTTTGTGAAATTCTTAGTTTAAAAAAATACCTCTACGTATATCGAGAGATACCAATCTTGGACTTCCAAGTGTCGCTTTGAACCTTTGAGTGCCACGTACCCTCCGCAGCCTCCTCGGTGTGGAGGCCATTGCTTCCCCCTGCTGGCGATGGCAGTTCACTGACGGGCATCTGGCTGGGCTTCCCGCCCCTGCCTCCGCTGTTGAGCCTGTGCCGCCTGGGGGAGGGGGAGGACTAAGGAGAAGGGTGGGATGAATCTGAAGTCGCCACTGTGTGGACCCCTGGCCTAATGAAGCTCGGGGCCATGTTTGCTGCCCTGAGAACAAGTGTTCTCAAAGGTGGGCGGGATTGGAATCTCATTGAGAGAGTCCCCTGTGAAGTGTAGACGAATGGCTCCCTTTTGCAGCACACAGATCCCGCAAGGCCAGCCTCACTCTTCCGGAACACAGAGGGTGGCCGAGACCACGTGTCCCCTTCATGAGCTGGGTTCCTCAGAGATGCTGTGGCCTGAATGGATTTGGAGATGGCTGTTCCTTTTCCTCAGAGCTGCTCTGATAGGAACTTTTTAGAGGAGGTTGCTGTCCAGTGCCACTCCCCGCCTATGCAGAGCATTGTCAGTGCGTTTGTTCGCTCCTTGAACTTAATCCTTACGACAGCTGGGGCCTGGAGATGGTGGCTCTGTTTTGCACATGAAAAATGAAGGCCCGGGAAGTGACATTGGGCAGCTTGTTTAGAACAAACTAAATCTGTCTCTGTGGAGGCTGTATCCTAAGACACCATTTCAACGCGGAAAGTTGCTCCCGGGAACCAAGCGGATGGCCCCTCACTGCCCTCAGCTGCCCTGCCATCTGGACATCTTTTGTGCATCTTCACACCTTATCCAGTCATTGTCAAGCTAAAGTAGGTAGCATGAGGACTATAGGTCAAATGTTTTTTCTTTTGGAAACAAAACCCACTCTAGACAGTGAAGAAATGTGCAATTTCCATTTTCTTACAGCCTGCAGACCTCTGCCCGATGCACCTGGGGAATGAATTTGAGGGTTTCAGAAAGAAATGACCAGCCTGCTCCAGCCAGGCAATGATGGGAATGCTTTCTTTGGAGGCTTTACGTAACTTGCACATCAGATGTGGACGAGGGCAGTTCCTTAGGACTGATGTTGCAGAAGTGGCCTGCCGAGGCTCAAAAAGGCCGAGCTGCTGTGTTCAAGGCCTCTCCTGGGAAACAGTGAAGGGGGCGAGTCACAGGAGACCCTGAGAAGGAACATCCACCAAGAGGCAGCTTAGAGGCTGTGAGCACGGAGCTGCGGCGAGATCCAGCCCTCTCCCTTCAGCCTCTGAATCCCATTAGTCGCACACTTAGCCCACGAGGCTCAGTCACCAGGAACGTGAGTTGGGGCATACGAGGTCACCCACTTCGTGCTGAGGGACCCAGGCCTCCTTCCCTGGGGGTGTATCTGTATCTGCAGCACTGCACAATAGAGGCTTCATTTTAATTTATTTTCATTACAGGGGCATTTTGAAAAATTTAAAAGACAAACTCACATCAACAGTTATATGTATAATAGTTAAAAGGGAAACTGGCAGAGGTGGGTAAGAGCTTGTCTAGGTGAATTATAATTACTTGAGATTTCTTAATGGAATTCTTAATGAATTAATTCATTCATTAGAAAATGTCTATCAAATCTGTAGAAAAGGAAGAAAAATCTAGCAACAAAAACCTAGCTATTATCTAACTTGCCACAAATATTTGCAATTATGATACTTTGGAATCCATGATATGGATTGCTTTGATTAAAACATGTCAGTTGAATGAAACGCTACTGGGGGGAATCGTTTTTTGCTGCTAGATAAATGCTGATGTTTATTTTTAAACCAGGAAACATTGATCCTGTAACAATGGCCTATTACAATTGCTTTATTACACCGCAGGGCTGATGCGATCATTTGGCTAACAGGTGTGGGTGTGAGATGATGCTGGCTCGCTGTCCTCTTGCCCACTCGAATTCTGATGAGCCTTCTGCAGGGGGAGTGGTGGCCAGGGAGGTGCGTTTCACCGGTGCCCATGTCTGGCCCCACTAAAACAAGCTGCTTTTACTTTCTGTTTTCCTTCTGTTTTCCTTCACCAACTGAGAGAAACAAGCCAGATAGCTGAACATAATTTCATTCAAGTTAAATGCCAGCAACAATGGGGAGCTTTTTATGATTTGAGACGATGATGAATTCGTGCACATGTTTCACACATGGACTTGCTGGTTTTCCATGTAATACAAACAAGGTCTGGTTCTTTCTGTGAACTGGCTGCCTCATCTTTCTTTGATTTTTCAGAAGTAAATGGATTCAGCTGTTAATCCTCCATTTAAAAATGTGGGGTTTTCCTCTCATGAATCTTTGACATGAATTCAAAGGTCAGAATTTACTGTCTAATACCGAGACCATGTGTACGAGAACTGTTTTTGCTTCTCATTATTCCTTCCCTCCTTTAGTGAATGTTTAGCCCCTTCTAGATGTTAGATACTGGGTGAGTTGCTCAGAGATTAGTCCATGGGAGTGATTTTGTTTTTGTATTTTTCTTCATATGCCGCCTAAGTAAGGGGATTCAAGCTTATACACAAAGAGAATACACAATATAATATACTTGGTTCTCATTTCTGTTGCTGGTTTCCTTTTTAAAGACAATTTATAAGCTGCTGCTTTTGGAACTTCCTATAAGAAACCAAAAGGATGTGTTCCAATGCTCCCCTCAGCTCTCTGCGAGTGAGGACATCGTTTCAGTCATGCATGCTGTTCCTTCCCTGCTCCACATCTTTCTCTGTGTCCTGGACAAAGAGCTCAGCAGTGATGTGTGTGTTTATTCTGCCTTCAATGTATGCTAACATTTTAGGAACTAGATATTTTAAGAGATGTCTTAGAATGCTTTGGTTTTCATAATTTTTCCTCTATGTATTTTTAAGTTGTATTTTCTGTTTTGACATGGAAGCCATCTCAGGAATGGGGGCAGGAAACGACTCTTGACACTGCACATGTTGGTGATCTGATGTGTAATAAATCCATGGCTTGACAGCTGACCTTGTTTCCCAGAGGGATGAGGTGTATTTCTGCAGGGTCAGATGGAAAGAACCACTCCCAGCATGTTCTCCCATGTTCTGCATCAGCCTGGTGAAACCTGCCCTGCCAAGGCATCAATTTTTGTACTGGCCGTCTCCACATTATGTTCAATAAATTCTGTGCTCTGAATATATTTAAAGGATGCTTCAGTGTCAAATTATTGTGAATGGATGGCTTAAGAACATTTAGATATGCTTTGGAGAAGGTACGAGAGCCCACTGCTTCTTGGGAACAGGACATTTGTTTAAAGGAAAATCAGAGATATTTTGCACCAGAAAACAGATCTGAGAGATGACTTAGGTCAACTTCCTCATTTTACTGATAAGGAGGAATCTTTCACTGGGAGTGCTTAAGCACAGGGGCCAGCTTGCATTTAGTGTTTTCCTGTTGAGGAAGGCATATGTCACTGACTTACAGAGCACCCACCTCTGTAAGTTGCTTTTAACCTTGAAAGATGGGGTGGCTTCTGTCTGTAAGCAGCGGTTGACACTTTTCCATTTTCCAATGTTATGTTTAAACATGAATGAAAACATTTTAATTTCCTTTGTGTAAGTAACTTCCTTTGGATAAGTAACACCTTGGGCAAGTGGTAAAGACCAAGGCTTCATACAAGACACAGCACGAAGTCAGTTTTCCTCCAACTACCAAACCCACTTCCTTTCTCCATAGACATCCTGAATCCTGACTCTTCTGGAGATCCTCTGTTCACATAGATGTCTGTGTATATGCAATCTTGTATTTTCTTATATACAAGCGGCAGCACGCATTATCTGCTTTCTTGTGCATGTTGCTTTTTTGACTTTGAAATATATCTTGAGATCATTTCATGCAGCCCACACAGTGCTACTGTCAATCATCCCAGTGACTATAGTTTTCCTCCATATGATATGTCCATAGTTTACTTATTGAGGTGCATTTAAGTGATTTCCAGTCTTGCTGCTACAGACAAAAAAAAAAAACTATGACAAATGCCCCTATAAATGAGCAAGACTTTCTTGGGGTCAGTTCCCAGAAAAGAAATGGTTGGGTCAGAGGGCAACTGCATGTTAATTGTGTTGGATGCCTTCTACTTTGCCTTTCAAGAGGATGGACCCATTCATAGTCTCAGCGGGCCCTACTTCCTCATTCCTCTGCCAGCACAGGGCATCGGCTAGCTTTTGGTTGTTCACCCATCTGAAAAGTACACATCGTATCTTAGTTTTTGTTTGGGGTTCTTTGCAGGAGTTTGAGCAGCTGATCACATGTGTAGAGGCCACTTAAAAGCACACGTAAGACCTGGAGGGAAGTGAGGTCAGGGGTAATAAAGACTATTCCCACAGAGCTGCATGTAAAGAGGCCCAGGGCGTGTGCTCACGGTGGAGTGGAAACAGGAACCTGCCTTGCTTACTAACAGGAAAATTACGTGCAGCCAAGTGTATAGAAATGGATTGGCCGGTCGCAGTGGCTCAAGCCTGTAATCCCAGCACTTTGGGAGGCCAAGGTGAGAGGATTGCCTGAGTTCATGGGTTCAAGAACAGCCTGGACAACTTGGTGAGACCTTGTCTCTACAATAAATAAAAAAATTAGCCAGGTGTGGCAGTGTGCATCTGTAGTTCCGGCTACTTGGAAGTCTGAGGCAGAAGGATCACCTGAGCCCGGCAGGTCAACACTGGGGTGGGCATGAGCATGCCACTGCACTCCAGCCTGGGTGAAGGGGTGAGACTCCAACTCAAAAAGAAAAGAAAAGGATTGAGCAGGGGAAATAACCTGTTATGGCCAACTCTTAGAGCTCTGATGCCTGCTTGTCCCCGCCACCTCACTGCTGGGCCCGTCTGGACCCATGTATGTCACTCGTGCATTCTTGGGGCCCCTTTGACCATGGCATTCACGGAGGACGCAGGTGGGACAGATTCAGCGTCTCTGACCTAGGGGAGCTTCTATAAGAGGGACTGAGAAAGGGTGGTGGTCTTGAAGGCGTTAAAACCTCTGCTGGGAAGGAGTTTTCTAAACAACGACACAGGGAGCTATTTTGAAGAACTGACCACACTGCTTTGCCATTATCTTTGGTTAGTGTGCTGGAAGACAAATGTGCTGCCTGAGAATTTGCCAGCAGTAATGGGAGTGACATTCCCCATCAGAAGCTGAAAATGCCTTTAGAAATTGCACTGAGAGTCTAGACTTTTCTTTTTTTCCCAGTAGAACTTCTATTTCTGTTTTCTTAGCAATGTTTGACTGCTAACATCACTTCAAAGAAGAGAAGAAATAGTAAAAAAAAAAAAAAAAATGGGAGAAACACAAAATTCGTGTGATGGGCTTTTTGAAAAATGCCCCTCTGTACTACTTCAGAAATTTTAAGGAAAGGAGTACAGAAGACAGGAGGCTTTTTAAAGTCAAGCCAAGCCGTTATGTTTTTAACCCCCTCTGTGCAGTCGTATTGCTAGTCCTAAAAGTCGCTCCAAACTGTAGAAGATATTTTCCATTAGCAGTAATAAAACCATCCAAGGATATTTGTCCAGTTGATGTGTGAGGGAGGGCTGGCAGCCCACGGCTAGGGCTCCGTCGTTGCCTCCCCTTTCTGTTCCCATAAGCTTAGACACTGAGGGGGATCCCAATGTGCACAGACTCAGATGCTCAGTGGTCCTCCCCCTGGCCGTGACTGCCTGTTCGGCTGCACCCTCTGTGCGCCACCCCTACCTCCCAGAGCATTTGCAACTCTCTTCCCATAATCTGCCCTTTCCTGGATGGAAAGCGATTTGAGAGGAAGTTCTAAGTTTTGTTGTGGTTGGGTTTGGTTTTGGGGTGTTTTTAAGTTTATTTTTTACCAAAGCATTTTTTGTGTGTAATATAAAAAGCCAACTAAACAGGCTCATAATGAAAACTAGCAGCCCGCATCACCCTGGCTTCCCCTTTGCAGTGGCAGCCATTTTAGCTGTTTCTTCTTGTATCAACTTCTAATGTGATTATATTACTTTTTCTTGTTTTTTCTCTTCAATATATTATCTGTTGACTTCCTCCTATGTAAGATAAGGATTTATCTCCAATAATCTTTCTCCCAAGCACAGATCTTCTTCTCTTTCTCTCTCTCTCATACAGATGATAATGTTTGGCTATATCAGTATTCTTTTGCACAATTAGGACTACTAAAATATAAAATATTGTTTACAGCTGTACCTTGGATGTTCTATGACTATATTTCCTTTTCATGTACAACCCTTTGTTTTCCCCGGAGTTACTAAGTCATAGTATTTTGTTTGCTCAGTTCCCTATGTATCTATTATGAATTCAGCTCCAGGCCCTGACAGAAGTGCAGACCTCCTCAGCACATTCACACACACCAGGCAATCTATGATTTTTATTTAATTTTTTTTTTTAAAAGAGAGATCACTCTTGGAACTCTCCATTCTTCTTGCTCCTATCAGGACTGACTAGTGTCTGAGGCTCCTGAGCAGCTCTCATCCCAGGAAGGCCCTTCACTCACTGTCATCTTCAGAACTCCCTTTACTCTCTTCTAGGTTGAATTTCTTCTGAATTTTCTAGCTTCTGCTTTCTTGTTTTACTATCATATTTTGGAGGAGCACATCAGGTTTCTAAAAATGGAGTATGTGGAACATAATTTTAAAAAGAATTTTATATACCTGAATGTGTCGCATTCTGCCCTCCCACTTGATGGATGGTTGTACTGGTTATAAAAGACAAGGCTGAAATCATTCTGAGGATCTTGAAAGCGTTCCACTGATTTCCAGCTTCTAGTGTGGCCCTTAAGAAATCTAATGCCACTCTAATTCCTAATTTTTTTTTTATTTCTGGGAAAATTCTTTAACTTGAATTTTGAACCCTCTTTTGATTTTTTTCTAACATATTTATAATTTTCAGTTACTATTTCTTTATTTTCCTATTATTTTTCTTTGTTTGTAGCAATCTTCTCTAGTTAGATGTATGCATTTTTTTCATTGAGAATATTTTAGTCCTTTGTTGTTGTTCTTTTGTTGTTATATGAGGAATTGAAAAATGTAGTGGTATTTAAAGCGCTAAGATTATTTTCATAAGCTGGGCAAAAAATCAAGATTCTACCTCTACAAAAAATAAAAATAATTAGCTGGGTGTAGTGGTGCACACCTGTAGTCTCAGCTACTTGGGAGGCTGAGGTGGGAGGATCACTTGAGCCCAGGTGGTCAAGGCTGCAGTGAGCTATGATTACACCACTGTACTCCAATGCGGGTGATAGAATGAGACCCTGTCTCTAAATTTAAAAAAATAATAAATGTTAAAAAAGCATTTTCATTGAGGAGATCAGAGTATTTTCATTAGGAGATTTGTTGCTTATGCTCTGTATATCTGCTGTCACTTCGGACTAGATTTGGCCTCTCTCATTTTCGAGGCGTTCCTTAAATGCATGGAGGTCCTTCCTGACCTTGTGAGTGAGCACTGAGGACCTGGTGAGAGGCTGAATGTGGGCAGGTGGGATCTGCAGAGTGGCAGGTTTCTAGGAAAGCTAACTGGGTCGGTAGAAACCTGACAGATGCCTAGGCTGGGGTGCAGTGGAACCCTCACAGCCACCGCAGCCTTGACCTGCTGGGCTTAAGCCTTCCAAGTAGCTGGAACTACAGACGCATGTCACCACATCCGGCTAGTTTTTGTGATTTACTGTAGAGATGAGGTCTCAGCAAGTTGCCCAGGATCTGGGCTTTTTTTTTTTTTTTTTTAGCTTCGGCTGGTTTCTCTGGAAAGGAACCTTCCAGGGTTCTTCCTGGCAGCTTGAGCCTGATCACCATCTCTCTAGGAGCCAAGTGGAAAAGGAGGTTGTACAATGTCAACGTTTAATGTGTAGAGTTTTACTCACTACATGTGGGTTATCCCTTCTCCAAAATGCTTGGGGCCAGAGGTGTTTTGGATTTCAGGGTTGTTTTTTTGTTTGTTTGTTTTAACTTTAGAATACTTGCATTATCTTTGCCAGTAGACTGCCCCTAATTTGAAATTCTTAAACCCAAAATACTCCAATGAGCATTTCCTTTGAGCATTTTGGATTTCAGATTAGGGATATTTAAACTGTATTTTTAGCACGATTCCTTGACCTGGCTAAGTCCTGAGATCTCCAGGTTGGTTTTTTACAGGGGTTAGGATCTGGGGGTCAATACCGCTTGACAAATTTGTAACAAATTTAGAAGTCCTCCTGCTTTTAGCTTCATGGTTCCCCAGGCCTTGAAGTCTGGGTCCACCATTTCTTGAGCCCCTGGGGGCATCTGTGGCCTGTGTGGACTTACTTCTGAGCTGCATGCCCCAGCCAGGTTCTTTCTGCCTTCTGTCGTCCAGTCAGTGATGAGCTGCCCACATTTCCAGATTCCAGAATTCTGCCATCTCTCATTGGCCCTAACTCCTTTTCTGTTTATCCTTGTGACTTTGTGCCATTTGGTTCTTTCCCATCCTTTACTGGGACTTTAGAAGGAAGTAGACAAAAGCACGTGTCTACCTTAGCTGGAAGTCTGGGAGGCCTGTTATGTGGGGGGTGTCCTGTCCATTCATGCATGTAGGTCTTACTAATGGACACCGTGATTTCAACAGAAGTAATGACCACCCAAGTTTTGTTAAGTTTCTAAATTCTCCTGAGGGGTTGGAAACAATACAAATGTAGGAGTAAGAGTAGCAGGTTGCTAATAACATGTAGAGATGTCTACTACCTCACTGGAAAAAGACCCATCTTTACCAAGTGTGTATTTGATGAAAGGCACTTCTCTTAAAATACATCACTGACTCTGTTTGGATCACTTGCCAGTTATAGTTTTCCCATGACCAGCGTTGGGGCTGGGTGGCTCCAGAAACCATCCGTTTTCAGCCCATTCTACTGGTGAAGAAACTGAGGCCAGCAGGGTCCGGGTGGGGCGTAGTCTCTGAAGCCAATAGGGATGGGAGGTCTTGGATGCCTGTGTGAGGCTGAGAGCTGCCCACTCCCTGCCTCTGGGATGAGAATCCTGAGATGGACTCTCAGGGGACCCCTGCCAGTCCTGTGACCTTCTGTTCAGGGACAGCAGGTGTCTGCAGTGTCCTTCTGGAGATACCCTGGCTAGTAGAAAACAGGCGTCCTCAAGTTCTCCGCTCATCTTACTGGGAAAAAGGCAGCAACATCAAATTCCTAACCAGTATTTAGAGTGTGTGGTTGTCATCTTGATGCTTGAATTCAGAGCTCCAATCAGGGGTCAGAGCATTTATTTTTTGAACTGGTATTTATCGAGTTCCTGCTATGTGCCCGGCGCCATTCCACACACTGGGGACCCATCAAGAAACATGACCGACAGGTGCCCTGCTGGCCAGGTACTCAGGCCATAGGAGAGGCTGACAGTGAACAAAAACGAACAGAGGATATGGTCAGATTTCAGGTACCAGCCAATGCCATGCTGAGTTGCAGAGGATGCCATGGGGGAATGGCTACACTGTGGTGAGGGACTCCTTTGTTTGGAGTGGACGGAGCATCCCAGGAGAGGGAGGAGCTGGTGTAAAGACCCCCAGGAGATCAGACTCTGAGTTTGATGTGTTCACAAAATAGCACAGAGGCCGCAGTGGCTGGGCTGGGGGCTGGGGCCAGAGGTACCCAGGAGGGAGGAAGAGCGTCTTCTGGGAGGCCCAGAAGGTTCGTTCTAGAAATGTCGGTGGGTAATTTACTCCCATCTGGTGTTCAGTCACTTAAAGCCATCAAGAGTGGATTGGAGGCCCCACACCTCTGCCCAAGCTCCCCGCTTATGTGATGACTGCTCCTCCCCTCTCTGGTTCCCCTCTGTGGCTCTAATGGCTGTGCATCTGCCCTGGCCATGGCCCCAGCGCAGTTCCACATTCTGCGTCAGAGAGCTCAGTCTCTCATGCCTGAGTCACCTGTGCTCCCAAGGGAGGACGCGTGACCAGGGCCGTGTCCCCGAGCCACAAACCACACACGGCTGCTCAGCCTGGCAGCACTGCTGGGAGATTAAACCCATGTGCTTAGAGCAAGGCAGAGAAATAACTTCTTTGGATAACCAGCATCTGGTAGTTAATGGGCCTCTGAGAGCCGTATACTATTTAAACTTTTTATTTTTAATTTTTTTTAAAAAAAGCTCATTTGCTCTCCTGGGAGCTGTGCTATGAAATTATCAGCTGCATGGGCTGTTCCCCCCTTCTTAAATGTAACTGAACACACAACAGAGAACATTAATTTTGTCTTGCTTTGAGCAGGACCCTGGGTTTTCCTCTCCCCTCTGGGTGAAAGCTGCCCCGAGTTTTGTGCAGAGGCATCAAGGTCAGAAGCAAAGACTGGGAGGCTTGGTGTCCATGGGCCTCTGACCCTGTTCCCAGAGGGTGTCCTCAGCCTCTAAAGTATCCCCCTTCCTTCATTAGCCCAGAGTCTGACCTCCTGCCCAGGAGAAAGGGACCAGGATGCTTTCTTTGCCTTCATGCTTCCTTCCTGTGTCAACTGCCCCCATGCCAAGAAGCCCAGCAAGGGGTGGCGGCCAAGTCCCAGCGAGGGAGTCCGGAAGCTTCTCACTGGCTCCACATACCCCTTCTAATGTGTGATGGAGGATGCTGGGTTCCCTAAACACAGTCGAGGAGCCCTGTACCCACTGGGAGCCAGGAGGACACCCCTGTCCCGTGGTCAGCCACACAGAGGGATCTCTCTATTTGCTGCAATTTGGACACCGGGTTTTTACTCATGGTATGTGACTTCAGGCAAGCCCCTTGCCCTCTCTGAGCCTCAGTGTCCTCGCCTGCTAGATGCGGGGACTCATACACCTTTAATCGGACCCAGCTGGGCCTCCCAAGGGACGCCGTGCTTGGCATGCGGCCTGTTCACAGGTCTCTGTGTTGAATTGGCCATATTTACTGAGGGTCTTTCTACCATGACCCAGGCATTCCTGACCCTCCTGGAAAGATCTCAGTGAGTGAGCCAGAGCCCCTTCGTTATCCCATGGAACTGACATTCTAGGCAGGGGATAAGCGTGAACACATAAGACCCATCAAGACACAGAAAGAAGGCCAGTGGGGCCAGGGCTTGGGCAGGCAGGGCCAGACACTGTAGGCAGCAGTGAACCAGATGCAGGGATTTTGTTTTGGGGCAGGGGGAGTCCCTGGGGGAGTTTTCAGCAGGGCAGACAGTGTCATGAGAGGAGCCCGGGAGAGCTGGGGTCTACTGGTGAAATTCTCTGGAAGACGCTCCACTTCCTTTCTTTAGAACCATCATCCCCTTGGTTGACTTTAATAACCCACAAGAACATTTTTCAGGCTGTTTAATTTTATTAAAAAATTCAAATTTGATGATAAATGGTGGCGTGGTTGCTTCCAGCCTCGGATACAAGAACTGCTCATCTGTGGACACATCATCAAGACCCACCATCGGCCCCACCTGGAGCTCCCCCCACCCCGATGTCAAGACCATAAATAATCGAATTTTTTTCCTGCCCTTTGGTAAATACGCCAGGAACACTCGTGGCTGTCTGAGACCTACCGAGAATATTAACTTGGTGTTTTTTGTTGGTTTGTTTTTTTTTTTAAGAAGAATGAGTAATAAGTTAGAGCAATTTCAGCAGGCCGGTGGAGCCCTACATGGTCTCAGGGAGAACAAGGGCTTCCCTCTGAAAGCATCATCAGCCTCACAGACAGTAGCTCAAGATCTGTGTTAAGAGCTGAGATCGAGAGGGAAGCAGGGAGGAAGGAGGGGGTGAGCCATCGGCTTGTAGTCCTGAAGACCCCTAAGCCCACTGGGACGCCAGTTAATTTCCAAGTGTGCAGATGAGGCCCGGGGCACACAGGCAGGGTCCTAGGGAGGCCCAGCCCATCCCTCCTGTGAGGATAGCCCCCTCCCAGCACGGACACCCGTACATTAGGCCACGGTGTGGAGGCTGGGCAAGACGGGCTGCGCAGCACCATGTCTCCAGGGGTAGCCTGGAGACCCCAACCTCCACATCCGGGGGTCCCAGAGACACACATTCAGAGGTCCACTCTCCCTCTGTCATTCAAGCACAGTGGATCTTGGAGACAAAACGGTTGTGCAGGGCTAATTGCAAAGCATGTCGTGTCACCGCTGTCCTTAGTATGAATTACTTTCCAGAGGCCAGAAATGCTGCTTCCCTCCAAAGACCTGCCTCCAGCTGCTAGCTCGGTGCACACGGTGGTCCTGGGGCTCGGGGGGCCAAAGCCTGCTAGGGAGGCCGTGCTCCCTGCCCAGACGGCACTCTCTGCACTCACATGCTGGCTGGGGAGGACTGGATGTATCCGCATGCAGTGTGGATAGCTTGAGGTCTGACTCGCAGAAGCACAGCAGATGCAGACAGATACCAGCAGTCAAGACTCAGGAACCCGAGTTCGCCCCAAGAGACAAACTCTTTGCCAGAAAGCTGAGAAGTACCGAGAGCTCGGAGCAGCATCTTTAATGCATGGCCCCACTTTGAGTGGGTTGCTAAATGAGATGCGACATGCAAATTAAGAATCTTTAAACAACCACCTACAGGCTTGGCAGAACAGCAGGCGTCATCCCCAGGCAGGGCCTCAGGGTGTCCTCTCGCACCCATCCTCGCAGAATCCCGGGATTCAGGGAGAGGAGGGTGGGGGGCTGTGGATGGGAGGGGCTTGGCTGTGAATGGAGGGGTTCCCCGACCAGCACCTGTCGGTGAGCTACCCACGGTGAGGGATGTACAGGAACGGGAGTGATGGTCTAGAAACTCACATAGCAACGAACATTGCTGCCATGTCCATGTGCGTGGCCAGTGGCCCCAGGTCGTGGGACATGGCATGGACTTTGCAGGTGATGTGAGCTCATGGGCAAGCCTGGGACACAGGCTGGGCTTAGAAGCACGGCTCCTCCCTACAGATTGCTTGAGGGGCCCACTGCTGGGCAGGAAACCTCAGGGCCAGAATGGTGTCCAGAAAAACCATCTTTTTTTTTTTTTTGGAGACATGTTCTCATTCTGTCTGTGTCACTCAGGTTGGAGTGCAGTGGTGCAATCATAGCTCACAGCAGGCAGCCTCGAATTCCTGGGCCCAAAAGATCTGCCTCAGCCTCCCAAGTAGCTGGAACTACAGGCACACACCACCATGCCTGGTTAATTTTTTTTAAATTTATTTTTTGTAGAGACGGGGTCTTGCTATGTGGCCTAGGCTGATCTCAAACTCCTGGGCTCAAGCAATCCTCCCACCTTGGCATACCAAAGCACTGGGATGACAGGCACGAACCATCACATCCGGCCTCAGAAAAACCATCTTGAAGTCAAGACCAATGTCATAGTCACTCGAGGAAGGCCAATCCTAGGACCAGGAGCAGAAGGGGCAGGGGGACAGCATGAGGACCTCCAGCGCGGGGGGCCATCTGCAGCAGAGGCCTGGAGAAGTTCTGGGCCTCCCCCCCACAGAGCACCAGGGGTGCTTGGTAGGAGGTGGGACGCTTCTCGGGGGTGTTGGGACTCGACCCATCAGTGGGCCTTTGTCCTATGAAGAGGAGGCTTTGCCCGAGGGAGTCTTGCTCCATCTTGAACAGCTCATACTCCACGTGAGGAAGGCGGATGCCCAGCGGCAGACACCCGTTGGTGGCTGTAACGTCCCGCTCGGTGCCCATGGACCAGGCCCCGGGGCCCCCACAGCTGCTTGGCTCAGAGAAGTTGAGCATAGCCGTAGTGACCTGGTCCATGGGGGTCACGTGGGCCCGCGTGACCTCAAACACCAGCTCGGTGCCGCCACGGACCCGGGTGGATGGTGTGCCCCTGGTGTAGTGGCCGGCCGCGTACACGGTGAAGGTGGGCTGGCGGCAGGTGGGGTCCGAGAAGTGGTGGTAATACCCCTCCCAGGAGCGGCTGTGCCCGTGGAAGGTGAAGAGCCGGGTGAGGAACAGGACAGCTGGGCGCACCTCGCAGCCTGAGCTGACCCACCAGCCACCCAGGCGCAGGGGCAGGGCCAGCGGGGGTGGCAGCTCGGGCGGGTGGTGCACGTCGGCACGGGCAATGAGGCTACAGGCCGGGCAGGGCCGCGTGTGGTGCTGGCAAAATAAGCAGAAGAATGGTGGTGGTCCAGGGGCAGCCTTTGGAGGCAACCCCAGCTCGGGACCGACGACAAGGCACAGAAGCCCTCCCGTCTCTCCCTCTCTGCTCTCCTTCACTGCCTGCCTCCCACCACCAAGGCACCTTGGCTGCTTGCTGCTTGTGTATCCAGGTAAGCAGTCCCTCCCCAGGGTCTTAGCACCTACTGTCTCTTCCACCTGGAACTCCCAGCCAGCTCCTTCTCAATGCCTTAGGTCCCAGCCCCAGAGAGACCGTTCCCGGCTACCCCCTGTAAAGTGGCCTTTGGGGCTATCACATCACCCTCTTTTCTTTTTGAGACATTTTTTAGAAACAGGGTCTGGCTCCACCACCCAGGCTGGAATGCAGTGGCATGGTCATATCTCACTGCAGCCTTCAATCCCTGGGCTCAAGCAATCCTCCTGCCTCAGCCTCCAGAGTAGCTGGGGCTATAGGTGCCACTGCCACACCAGGCTAGTTTATTTTTTGGGATCTGGCTATGTTACCCAGGCTGGTCTCGAACTCCTGGGCTCAAGGGATCCTCCTGCCTCTGCCTGGGATTACAGGTGTGAGCCACCATACCCAGCCCCCTCTTATTTTCCTCATAGGTGTACCATTCTCCTGTATTTTCTCTTCTCTCCACACCTCCTCCTTCATCAGATAGTAAGTTCTAGAAAGTCAGGACTGTCTCTCTGTGGCTACTGGATTCTCAAAGTCTGGCACAGTGCGTGGCTCACAAATTTGTGCAAAATATGACATGAAATATTAGTATAGTATTCAGTATGAATTACTGTTAGTATTTGGTATGAGTTAGTGTTCATATTGAAAATGAATACATGAGAAATAAATGGACCTATGCCTTGGGACCTGAAAGAAGCTGTAATTTCTCATGCCTAGACTGCTGTGTCCTGGAATTCAATTACTAATGTTTGTCTTTGTCCCTGTTCATTGCTACTGTGTCCTCAGCCTTCCAGGCTCTTCCTAAGTACCACAAGCTGTGCTAAGTGTTCCAGTGGAGGGAGCTGAGACTCGGAAGGTCAGCTGGCCTGCCTCGGCTGTCCGGCCTGGAAGTGAAAGGCAGCCGGGTTTAAGCTTGGCCTGTCCGAGACCTGTGTGTTCTTTGTGGGAAGCCCCAGGTGTATCTTCCCTATAAGGTGAGAGTGGCGGTTTCTATCTTCAGGAATCTAGTGGTGGAAGGTGAGCATCCATCGTCCCATGACCTTGGAAAGTGCGTACGGGAATAGGGATCAAAGTCCATCGACATTCCCAGGACTTTGGAAGTTCATTGCTAAGAGTGTGTGCCAAGCAGATCACTGGAAAGACATGAAGGGCATGCAGCCCAAAAATGTTCACTCCAGTGTTATTTATGGTGGGGAAAACCAGCCACCCTCGAGTCTTCAGATGCAGCCATGGCCCTCAGTCACTCCAGGCTGGTTTTCCTCTATGGTTGGCTAATTTACCCTTGTCTCCTGGCCCTACCTCGCAAATTCTCATGAGCTGGGCTTACAGTAAAACGCATCAACAGGAAACAGACGCAAAACCAAATTGCATGGGAGGAGTCAGCCTGCATCTTGGAGGTTTCTTGAAAAGGCTAAAAAGGAACCAGATACAGATATATTCCAGGGGTACCAAAAAATGTACACACATTTTAAGAGATATTCTCTGTGGATTACTTTTAGTTCACCATAATCAGAAGTGTCTGGAAGCTGATGGTAACCACTTTGAGCACCTCTTGTAATCGCAAAGTCAAACGTGACTTGTATTCATCTTTTGTTATCAGTCTGTATTGAGAATTATTATTTTAATACTTTTTTTCCTTTCTTAAGATGTGTATATATTTTTTTGCCTCTCCTCCTTCTCTCTCCTCTCTCTCTCTCTCTCTCTTGCTTTCTTTCAATGTAAATATATAAAAGGAATTGCTGCCCAGAATTTAGTCCAGAGTGTCATTCTGAAAGGCAGGTGGCTTTGCAATAGCTACTTGTCAGAGCTGACGTGGGACGAAGACATGTCCTGCTCTCGCCATCCCAGAAGGAAATTTAAGGTCAGGGGTCCATGCAGGACAGGCGAGGGAAGGGGGCCCAGCCAGGTTGGCTCCAACATATTTTTTTCTTGCAACCCGCCCCCCCCACATTTCCACAGATCACTGATGGATGAGTTCCATGACAAACAAGGGGTGTTTGGGAGTTTGGGTTTAGAAAGAAAATATCAGATGATTGAGGACAGTGTTTTTTTTGGGGGGGGGGATTGTCACATTTTATAAGCTCTTATGATGAACCTAAACTTTCCTTGATTCCCGTATTACAGAAGACCATATTTTTTTGGTTTGAAGGATTTTGACCCAGAGAACTCAAGGCGCTCTGAAATTCTAGCAAATGGCTGCAAAAAATGCTTGTAACCAGCAAGCAAGCTCTGTGGTTAGCTGGAGTCGGTAACGGGGATGCCAACTGATGAGTCTACTCTGATTTAGCCCACATTTTGACTGTTATCATACTAATGTGTATTGACAGGACATAATGTATGACATCAAAATAATCCCAGCACTGCCCTTTCCACCACAAACTGAAAACTCAAAAGGCTATTCTCTGCAGAGAGGACACTGGGGAGGCTAGTTGGTAATTTGGGGCAGCTGGTTTTTGGTATAACAGAAACAAACTGAGAACCAGAAAGCTTTTAGTGTGAAATTGGGGAGAGAAAGGGCACTGCCTTCTCCAGTGCTTTTGAAGGTGGTGAAATAAGGTCCCTGTGTCCATTAAACATCTTCCTGGCATCTTTCTGCAGAGATCTGGAGTCGCACGTGTTAATCAACAAGGCCCCCAGCCAGCAGAATTCACACTTGTGCAGAAGCCAAACTCCTACTGGCTTAAGCCTGTTACATAAAGTTATTTCTCAAACAGCACATAACAGTTTCTAATTAACCCCCAGAGGTGACACCAGAGACAAGCTCAGATGATTTTGGTCGAGTGTTGGCTGATTGATTAGGATTCTATATCCAGGCAATGAATTTGGGGATCAAATTGGTTTTAAATTAACTTCTAAAAATGTTCATGTTTACCATCTGGTTTGGGTTGTGGGCAAGACTTGAGCCCAGGAGAGTGCGAGGTAACAACTAATTCGTTATTTGGGGATTTATCTACAGCATTTCCTTCTTTGAAATTATCTTGCTTTATTTTTTTCCCAAGAAGGGGGGCAGTTGGTGAGCGGACATTTAATTTAATGTCTGTACATCTGGCACTGCTGGTCTCTGCATACATTTCTGTGTGTTTTGCTTCTCAATCACATTTCAGGCTGCCCAAGCAGCAGGGAGGGCAGGGACAGCAATGGCCCAGAGTCCTGCCTGGGGACATATGAAATTGTCAGCCCCCGCACCACCCCCCGGGACCTGTCCTCTCTGCATTCTGTGCAGTTTCCCCCACCTCCTAATGAGGTAGTGGAGCAGGCAATCAACTCACCACCAGCGCCTTCTCTGCTCTAAGCAGGATTAACGCCAGGCCAGACTAGAACATTGGTTGCCAAAAGGGGAATAATTTTGAGGTCATAAAAAGAACTCTGAGACTGATTTTCTGATTATGAGAACTTCTTGTCGTCCTCCTTCTCTGCTGTCTGGATCGTGGGTTTGGAGGAGTGGGGGGGAGGAGAGGAAGGCAGATGGGCATCAGGTACGTCTTATCCCCAGTGCTTTCCCCTTGAGACTTTGACAAATGGCTGTTCCCAGGGATGAGGATTTGCCCCACCTAGTTTAGAACCTTGAGTGTTTAGTATGCAGTAGGCACTAAATACAAGCTGAATGATATGAGGATGGCCTAAGGGCTCAGAGTACTCAATAGGGATACTGAACTCATTCATCCATCCACCCATTCATCTACCATCCACCCATCTACTCAACCATCCATTGATCTACCATCCACCCACCTACCCATCTAGCCATCCATCCATCCATTCATCTATTCATCCATCTGTCTATCCATTCAACTACCATCCACCCATCTACCCATCCAGCTATCCATCCAACCATCCATCCATCCACTCATCTACCAAACATCCATCTAGCCATTCATCTACCATCCATCCATTCATCAATCCATTTATCTACCATCCATCAATCCACCCATCCATCCATTCACCTATCATCCACTCACTCATCAATTCATCTCCATCCATCCATTCATCCATCCATTCATCCACCATCTAACCATCCATCCATCCACCCATCTATTTATCCATCCATCCACTCATCTACCCATCCATCCACTCATCTACCATCCACCCATCCACTCATCCACCCATTCATCTACCATCCATCTACTAATCCATCCATTCATCTACCATCCATCCATCCATTCATTCATTTATCTACCATCCCCCCATCCATCCCTTCATCTACCATTCATCCATCCATTCATTTTTCCACTATCCATTCATCCATCCATTCATTTATCCACCATCCATCCATCCATCCATCCATCCATCTACCATCCATCCTTCTATCCACTCATTTATCTACCATCTGTCCATCCATCCATCCACCTATCCATTTATCATCCATCCGTTCATTCTCACTTTCAAAATATATTCATTAGATGCCTCCCACAGAAGTTCTTCACTTAGAGCCCTACCCTCAACTTAATTTCCATTAACTCTTAACTAGTAAAAGAGAAAACTTCTAATTGTGAATGTAGACAACAAACCCAGTAGCATCAGCAGAACCTCTGATTGTGTTGCCAGTGTCACACCAGCAGTTTGCAGACCCTGGAAACACTGCTTACACTCATTGCTGCTTTGAAATAAGGATGATAATGGATAGGATATTCATAATATTCCTATTTCACAAGTTGATGTTTTAAGACTTGGGTTACCATTTTAATAGAATTGGTTTCCACATATTTTATCTTATGCTTTTAAAAAACAATTTTTTGGAGGAGGAGTCCTTAGGCTTCACAAGCCACCGGAGAGATTTCTGATACTGAAAAAGTCACAAGTCTCCACCCTTGCTCCAGCCGGGCTCTGAGCTATGTGCCAGAAGGATGATATACAGATAAAGTGAATTTTCTTTCTGCCTGTTTACCCATCAGGAAAAAAAAAGTCACTAGACTGTCCACATTTAGGATAGTATGTTTGTGATGGCTTCATTTAAAATCTAGGATACTCAGCTTAAGTGAAATTCACTTTGGAGTCTGGGAGGAGCATCTCAAAGAGAAGCAGTTCCCTAAGACTGGAGTCTCCCCACTTACCTGGGAGCCCGCTAGAAATGCAGAACTCCAGGCCCCACATCAGACCCGCTAGATCTGACTCTGCACCCTAACAAGATGCCCAGGCAATGTGGTGTTGGGCTTTAGCATGGGGGCCGCGCTTGATGACTCTGCTTCCAGCTCAGCCCGAGCTCTCTGGACAGGTGCGCAGCAGCCCCAGTGGAGCCCTGGAGGAAGACTGCCCTCTCCCTAATTCATCACCCACGTATATCGGTCCCATTGTGTGCCAGACCCACGCTAGGTGGCCGCTGTGACCCCGCCCTGGTGGAGGGCCTGGTGCTGGAGGAGTAAACAGGTCAACTCCAGGCTGCGCTGAGTGCTGGCAAGGTCAGCACGGGAATTATGTAGTGTGGGGACTGGAGGGGACTTTTCAGCTTGCAGGGAGGAAGCCTGCTCAGGCCCATGTGCCCAGCAGGGGTAGGAACGGGATCCTGTAGGGCCCACGAGGATCATATCTGGGGAACGTGGGCTGGGGAGGATCAGACTGGCAAGGCCAACCAGTGTTTCCTTCCAGAGAAAGCCAGTCAGCCTTGTCAAGGCCTGAGAAAAGATGACAAGGCCTGTGCAAATGTCCTGAGGCGAGCAGGACAGAGTTGGGGTGGGGGGCGTTGATGGGAACAGGGCAGAAAGGGCCCCAGGGAGGGACCAGATCACATCGGGCCTGCTGGGCTGGGGCCCTGAGTTCGCCCGCCCCCTCAGGAGCCCGCACTCACCAGGGCGCTCTGCAGCGGGCGCTGGTATCCGGTGGGCCGGTAGTGCTGCCTCTCTGCCCGGTCGGTGTGGATGTCCCCCAGGAGCAGCTCTTCCACCAGCTGGGGCGCTGCCCGGGGCTGTGGCTGCAGGCGTCGCTGCACGCGGACCAGGCTGAGCTCGTGCATGGTGAAGCCCAGGGCCGCCACGCAGTCCCCCTCGGCCCTGGTGCCCAGCAGCTCGTACAGCGCCCCAGGGAGCCAGGCCCGGGCCGGGGGCAGCCGCCGCGCACAGTCCCGGCTGGCCTGGGTCTGGTTGAGGCGCCCGGCGACATCCAGCAGGGCTCGGTGGCTGTGGAAGACGATGCCCACCTTGTGCAGGTGGTAGTCAGCCTCGGTGGCGCCTCGGGTGACCCAGGAGGCCCGGCGCAGGCGGACCTTGCCCTGGACCAGCAGAGAGTGAGCAGGCTCCCGGCAGAAGGGGTCTTCGTAGTAGAACTGGTAGGCGCGGAAGAGGCGGCTGGGGTGGAAGGTGTAGGAGCGGGTGAGGAACTCCGGTCCGGGGCGCACCTCACAGCTGCCGGGCGGAAGGAGGTGGGGGTGGACAGGAAGTGAGCACTGACGCCGTGAGCCCCTCTCTTGTCTGGGCTGGACTCCTGCCCGTTCCCCCTCCCCAGCCTCTATTTCAGGCCTTAGCTCAGGCCTGCACCCCTACAGCCTCTGTTTCCCTGATTGCATTCAGTCAGCTCCACCTTTGGGGCTGAGGCCTTCCACCCAAAGCCTTATGGCCTCAACAAAAAGCCTTCTAGCTTTTTTTCCCCTTCCATTCCATGCTAACTTTCCTAACTGGGGGCTCCCTTGCAACCTTTTGGAGACCTCCATGCTGTGAGCTCTGGGAGGCTTTTGTCTGCTTCCTTCCTCATGGATTCCTGGCACCTGGCCCAGAGCTGGCCCCCCCACCCTCCTCCCGTCCTTGCCAAATAATGGCGGGCTGGAGGAGCCAGTGAGTCAGGAATGATGGGCCTTCCATTCTGTCTCCCCTTCCTCAGGCTGACTTCCCTGAGCTGGCTTCATCTGTGTCTGTGGCAAGCCTTGTTGATCTAACCCAACGGTCAGCAAACTTTCGTAAAGGGTCGGGTGATAAATAGTTCTTGTTTTTCTGAGCCAGATGGTTTCTGTTGCAATGACTCGAAGTGGCGACTGTAGCACCAAGACAGCTATGGGCGATATGTGGATGAATGGGCGTGGTTGTGTGCCAATAAAACTTTATTTGTGAAAACAGGAAGTGGGCTGGACTTGGCCCCCAGACTCCATAGGGCTGAGGATGTTAACAAGTCCAGAGGCGGGGGCTAGAGGGAAAAATGACTCCTAGACCCACAGTCACGCTCTAGGCTGGGGGCAGGGGAGGCCTCAGAACTTCCCTGTGGAGGGTCTTATGGGGAGTCAAGCAGGCTTCCCCCTCACAATTTTACTCCACCCAGGAGCACTGCTATTTTCTTGATATTTTTCATACCAGGGTTGTTGGAGCAGAGGAAACGTGTTATCACCCAGCAAGAAAATAGTTCCCTTGTTTGTTCTCTCCATCTTTCTGACCATGTGGAGAAAAACGTCTCTCTGTCCCAAGCTAACGTATCTTTAACACCAACCTTCCTTGGCTCCCAGGGAGAACAGACTCAAAGCACTGGTAGGCAGCTCTCTGGAGATGATTTAAATATGTTTTGTTTTCACTGAGCTTCTTTTTACAGTTGCCTCTTATTTATGACAAGTGGCTGTGTTCTCCATATCCAGACTGATATTATGCTTCCTCTAGAAATAATTATATTATACCGTAAATGCCAATTATATCTCAATAAAGCCTTGAGAGTAAGTGAATATATTTAAGTAAATGAAGACCAGCTAACGTCAAGAAAAATGGCAAGTAAATGCTAGTACGGGCAGTAGCGAAGAGTGGGGAGGGGTGACCTACCCCACTGAGGGTCTCAGACAAGACTTGGGGGGTGGCAGAAGGGATTTGCCTAAGGGTCACCCTGCAGTCTTAGTGGTTCCGAGACTTTAGACCCATTTCCACACTTCTCCCAGGAGGCAGCAAGTCCTGTCTGCAGAGCACAGTGGGGAACTCTCTAGGAAGAAAATTCTGGAAGAAGTTTCTTAGAAGAACTGCTCCGGGAGGCTGTTGTCTTGGGTGGGAGCAGGCTATAGCCATGTCCTCCTCCCTACACCCCCTCCAGTCCTGTCTCAGGCCCAGCTTCCCCCACCCCCGCCACACAGGACGGGACGCCTGCCCGGCAGAGCCTGGGAACATGCTCGGCCTTGCAGGGCTCTCGCCTCCTCCCCACAAAGCACTAGCAGATGTTTGGCAGGCAGGTCTCTTCCTGACCTGTGTGGAGCACAGAGAGAGGCCAGTCCTTGACCACAGAACAGTACTGGTGGGGAGGGGAAGGTGGGGGAGGGAGGTCTGTCTTGGGTTAGGGCTGCGTAGCCTCCCTTCTCCCCCACCCCAGGGATGGGGACCTGGCTGGAGGTTTATATGTTGTGGGTGAGGGCGGAGCACAAAGCCCATTAACCACTGGATCTTTGAGATGTCAGGCAAGCCTGTTGGTTTAGAGAGAGAACAAGGCAAGACATTTGGGAAGTCTCTGGCCTGTACATCCTGCCTCAGGGCCTTTGTACCAGAGGTCCCTTCTGTCTGGCTCTTCCCCTGGCTCTCTGGATGGCTGACTCCTATTTTTCAGCTCTCAGTCAAATGCCATCACCTCCAAGAAGCCTCCCTGACCACTCCCTAAAGTACTCTCCGGGTCCCCTGTATCCCATCTTTGGTTTTTATCTCCTTCATTGCAGAGCTTAGCGCGATCTTGAGTTTGTATTATTCATTTCTGTGTCCGCACGTTTAACACATGGCCTGCTGCTGACCTGTGTGCCTAGCTTGTGACAGGTGCTAAGTGTTGGTGCCACAGGTGCTCAGGTCATTGAATGAGTGGATTTTGCCCATTTGCTGCTGGTGACTGGGTGTGATAACCACCCCAGGCCCTGCCTGCCATCTGCACCCAGTGGAGGGGAGGCAAGCAAAGCCTTGGGCTTGGCAGGTGGCAGGACTCTTGGACAACTGGATGAATCGTGCCCATTTCTCAGACGTGGACATGGAGGCTCAGCGAGGGAGGGGCCCATGGTTGGGGTGACCTGGGGTCTTACCCAGTGGAGATCCAGGGCCCATTGAGGCGTGGGGGCAGGACTGCTGTGCTGGGTGCTCTGTCTGGCAAGGGCCGCTGGCAGCGGGGTTCCCAACGCAGGCGGCCGTCCCCCGCCGCACCAGCTGCCTCTGCAGTGTGGACTGCAAACCAGACAGACCTGGGTGAGTGATCCCAGCAGTCCCACAAAACACCCACCCTCTTGCCCTCCTGACCCCGCAGACCACAGCGTGGGGGGTGGCAGGGAGCTGAGTAGGGATGTGTCCTCCCCATGGATGCCTCCCTAGGACCCCAGTTCTGGAGACAGTGATGGGCTTCCTGCATTGAGGTACCTAGAATCAGCATCTACTGGGTCCCCTGATATGACCACCCTGGCCTCCAAGCCTCCTAGGGGGAGACCGTACCTGATTTTGGGAATTAGACCCCCGTGAGGCAGATCCTAAAAGCCCAGACCTCCCTTGGGGTCACCTGCCATGCCTGGACTCTGCCAGCCACACCCGACACTCCTGGACCAGGGATGCTCTGGTCTCAGCCCCGAGGACCCAGGGGCACTGGGGCCTCAGCCCCTCCCCAGCACAGACCACCCTCCTCCAGCAAGCAGCTTGGCCTCTCCTGGCCCAGAGGGGGCCATACCGCCCCTCAAGGCCACACGTCTCATGGGTCACCTCCGTGCCAGGCCTGTGGTCATCCATCTGTATATCTGTGGGCCCCAACCTGGCACCTGGCATGTAGTTGGTGCTTAATAAGTGTGTGGTGAGTGAGTGCGTGGCCCACTGCGATGTTACCATGCCCCTCTCCCAAAACCCTCATCCCTAAGCCCAGGGAGGACTCGGTGGCCTCAGGGAGGGAGGCAACTGGAGGGAAGCTGGGGCGGGGTGCACGGGGCTCCAGGCTCCCTGGAGTGACCCCCAGGTGTGCTCAGTCGGGCCCTGCAGGCGAGTCACACCAGGGCGTGGGACTGTGTACAATTTCTTCCAGGGGCTGCCCCAGGCGGGTGCGCCAAGACCTTCAGCTGGGAAGAGCAGTGGTTCTCCAGAAGCCGTCATCTCCACTCAGGGTGAGGGGTGTGAGACAGCCCAGATGGCGGGATGTCATGGGAGGCTTGGCAGTGAGCAACGTCCAGATAGCATAGCCGGGGGGGTGCTGGGGGAGCTGGCTGACTGGGAGGCCGCACTCCAGCAGGAGGGGCTGAGTCCTAGGGCTCCAGCCAGGGGGCGCGGGGGCCTGGGGAGTCTTCAGTGCCAGGAGGGCCATGGCAAGTCCTGCCCCTCCCATGCAGCACAGGCATACCTTCCTGGTTGGGGCTCAGGAAAGGCTGCCCAGCAGGGGGGAGACCTGTGGGTCCACGCTGCCTCCTTGGGGCCGTCTGACTGGACACATGACCCCAAACTCCCTGCACCCCCACCACCTCTCAGGAAAGTTAGGCAGAGCGATTTCTCACTTCCCTTGATGTCAGGGTACCCAGTGACCAGCTGGGAAGGCAGGAGTGAGACTGATGATGATGGTGGCGAAGACAACAGTGGCTCCTGTTACCCAAGTATGAACTCCATATGTTTTATACATGATCTTTTTTTTTTTTTTGAACCGGGGTCTCACTCTGTTGCCCAGACTGGAGTGCAGTGGCACCATCCTGACTCACTGCAGCCTTGACCTCTCAAGCTCAGACAATCCTTCTGCCTCAGCCTCCTGAGTAGCTGGGGTTATAGGCATATGCCACCACGCCCGGCTGGCTTTTCTGTTGAGACGGGTCCTCACTATGTTGCCCAGACTGGTTTCGAACTCCTGGGCTCAAGCGATCCTCCTGCCTCAGCCTCCCAAAGTGCTGGGCTTGCAAGCGAGAGCCACTGCACTTGGCCTAAACATGACCTCTTATTTGATCTTTGCAGCAACCCCAGGTGATGGGGTTAGTATTTCTTCCTCTCATAGGCAGAGACGTGGGCTCAGCCTACACAGGGCATGTGCCAACCTGAATGTGACACAGCTGGGATTTGAGTCCGGGCTGCCAGACTTGGGAGTGTGGTGGCCTAACCACTGCCTGTCACCCATCCCCAGTGAGCACAAGAGTGGCTGATCTGGAGACGCTGGGCACTCAACAAACCCTTGCTGAATGGGCTGATGAAGGAAAGAATAAAAACGCTGGTGCAACGCTGGGTCCCCATCCCATTCCTGGTTTGTGTACAACCGACCGATTGGATTCAATCAGCAAAATAAGAGAAATGGAAACAAATAGCAGACCAGCCAGCCCAGACAGCCCCACACCGACATGTGGGTGCTTGGGCGGCTCCGAGGGTGCTCAGGGCCACTCTGCAGAGGGACGGAAATGCCAGCCGGACCTCGCAGGAGAGAAGCTGTGTGTGCCCCATGTTAACTCAGAACCTAGAATTCTGCAAACCTGAGCCAGGATGGCGGGTGGGTGGGCATCAAATTCGGCCAGGTCCTGGCCTAACCCAACCAGAAGTCCTGAGCTGGGATGGGCCCAGGGACACATGGAAATGGGCCAGTGCCAATACCCTGCGCGTTTTGGGGGTTCTGTGATCAGCTTGGGAGTAAGACACCAGGTTCTCTGGATTCAATTCTATTCAGGTTAATTTGAACATGCCCGGTGTCAATGAAAATTGTCCGAGAGTGTTGATTTGGAGAATGGATGGAGGCAAAGCGAGGAGACGGGTCAAAAGGGGTCACCGCTATGTGCCTGGGAGGAAAATCAAGCCTGCTTCTCAGAGCGGGATGGCGAATGAGCCCCGGAAATTATCTCGTCATTGTTTCCCAGAACTCAGGCTCTTGAGAAAATGTTTTCTGTTCAAAAGAAAACAAGCCCTACCCCCCCTCCCACGTTATTTTTCTGTGCCCTCCCCAGAGGCACCGAGACAAGATGGCCCTCGGCGTTCTATTTTGTCACGAACCCTCAGATTCTGGGCTTTTGCTACGTGTGTTTTAGTTTGTCTTGTTTTTCTGCACGAAATTAGGATTTAATTATGTCAGGAGGCTAAGAGATATGGGCCGACCAGGCTGTATTCAGAGCCTGCAGACGCAGACACCAGGCAGAACCAGGGACCTTGATGAAAACATCAGAGCGGAACATCATGCCGCCTCTCTCGGTCACGCACGAAGCCTCGACTTCAAGGTTGCAAGAATAAAATGAACCGATTATACACAACTCCATGACATTTTCCCAATCGCAGCGCTTGGGGTGGACGTTTGATTTTCGTTGCTTCCTCCCCTCCTCTCTTCCTCTCTCTCCATAAAAGTCTTAATGAAGGAAACAACTGAAAGCAGATGGTGTTGTAGGCTGAGTTGCACAACTTTTCGCAGGGACCCGATAGACTGAGTTGAATGCATGCATGGACCAAACTGATTTTTATCAGCCAAGGATTTTTAATTAACAAGGGTGTCCACTTACCGCCACTCATTATTTACTGTTTACCCACTAATTAAAACTTACACTGTTTTTGCCCTTGTAAGAGCAGGGACATTTGAAATCAGATAGCATCGCTCAAATTACCTGCAGAATTAAATCTGGAGTGCCCAATTGCTTAAACCAGGCTACTGGAGTTTAAAATATGACCTGCTTTGGGCTGATGTGCTATCATGAGTCACAGTACCAGGAACAGCTACACGAACAAACACCATATGGACCCTGCCCCGGGTCCTTGAGGGGAAGGAACACTCCCTGAACCCCTGTGAGTGTGGGCCCTTGGCTAGGATTGTCTTGAGGTCACAGCAACAGAGCCCAGCAGCCTCCGAGTACATGTTTTGGGAGTCTCATGGTGAGATGTTTTGTCTGCGTTGTGCCCATGAGCCCTCCTGGAGGCCCCAGAGGATGTGGCGTGTCCGCACGGGAACGGAGATGTAGTCTGCTCAACACCCCGTGACAAGGGTGCTACCGATTCCCTCACTTTGCCGATAAGGAAACAGGTTCAGTGGGGTGGAGGGACCTGGCCATTGTCAGTCCTCTGCAGGCAGATGCTTCCTGGCCAGTTTTAAAAAATATGTTTTAGTAAAACACACCTAATGCAAGACTCACCGTTTTAACCACTTTTAAAACATCCAATTCAGCGATATTTGGCACGCTCACCATGCTATGCAACCATCACCATGATCTAATTCCCGGACTTTTTTTTTTTTTTGAGTCAGGGTCTCACTCTATTGCCCAGGCTGGAGTGCAGGGTCATGTCCATGGCTCACTAAGGCCTCCAACCCCTGGGCTCAAGCCTCCTGAGTAGCTGGGACTACAGGTGCACGCCACCATATATATATAGCTTTACTAGGCCGATGTAGGTCTTCCGTATTGTGGGTGAGCAACGGAGGCATAGACAGGTTTAACTCTGAGGGTCACTATTCAGGTTTTCCCCAAAGACCACGGAAAGTGCAAGTGTGAACCACACTGGGGCACGCGGAGAACGGACGTGGGCTTTGCAGCCAGAGTGGAGGGGGAGCTGTCAGCTCTTCAGTTACTTTTCTTGTGGAGACAAAAAGTAAAAGAAAAGCACCTTTCCTCTCCTAATTGGCTTGCTCTGAGGCTCTCGAGGAGTCGCACGAATGCAGAGGCGGGGTGTGAGGTGGTCTTAAGGAGCCGCAGGGAGCACTGCGTGTTCCCACAGCCACGCAGTGAGCTGAGAGGGTGTTAAGAGGCAGCCATTGCGATAACAAACCTGTACCTTCACAGCCCGTTTTGCTGAGGATTGAGTTTTAGTTGTACAAGGGGGTCGATCTGAGCTTGATTTTAAAATAGGAGGCACTACTTTAGTTAGATAGTACTTAATAAGAAAAGGGTGCACGGAAGATGGGTGAGGGAGAGGCTAACAGTGAACTCACCCTCTCACCTCGGGAATGCAGAAGAACCCACGAGTGTCCTGGAGCTGCTGGGACAGAGGACCACATACCATGTGGCTGAAACCACAGGGGTATTTTCTCTCAGAGTCTGGAGTCTGAGAGTCTGAAGTTGAAAGTCAAAGCACGGGCAAGGCCACGCTCCCTCTAGAGGGAACAGCATGGTCCACAGCCCTGGGGTAGCAAAGGGTTTGCCCTGGGGAGGGTCCTTCCTGCTTCTTCCAGTACCTGGTGGCCTCTGGTGCATCACATGTGTGTCTCTGCCTCTGTCTTCACGGGGCCATTTTCCCTGTGTGTGGGTTGCCTCTGTCTGCATCTTTATATCCAAACTCCCTCTCCTTTCTCTTACGAAGGCATCAATCCCTGGGTTAAGGTCTCACCTAACTTGATGACATCGGTAAAGACTCTATATCCAGATGAGGTCCCATTCACAGGTCCTAGGGGTTAGGACTCAAACATATCTTTTTTGAGGAGATCCATTCAACCCACAGCAGATATCAAGGGCCATCCAAAGCCCAGGGTCCCCCAGCGACTTATCCATCATTCATTCATACCTTTACTCACATGTGAACACTTACTGAATCTTGTGGTATATGCCTGGAGCTGTGATGGGCTCTGGGAGTATAAGCCTGCATGGATGGCCACAGCTTCTCTTCTCACGGAGAGACTGGCATTCATCAAACAGGCCCACTTCGGAATATAATATCGAACCATCTCAAGAGTCTTGAAGGAAATTTATACAACGATCAGAAACTTCCAATGGTTTCCTGATGCACTTGGAGTAATGTCCAAGCTTTCCTGATAGCCCCCAAGGCCCTTTGAAATCGCCCTATCATCCTGTCTTTTTACCACCAGATCATCCACTGGATCCTACCGTGCTTTTCTACTGGGCGGTCCTAGCACTGAACAGGCAAACCCTTTGCTGCCTCAGGACTGTCGTTCATGCCATTCCTTCCCTTTGGTGCTGTTCCTTCCCTCTGCCTGGGCTCTCTGTCTTCACCAAGGTCTCAGCATAAATGGCATTTCCTGGCAGGTGTGTCCTTTTCAGGCAGCCTCCTGTTCTCTCCACTCCCTTCTGTCCTGGGTAGTACTCATCACATCTGGCAATGACTTATCTGCTTTCTGTTGGGTTTTTCTTTGGTTTTATTTTTCAACTTTTCACCTGAAGTAATGTCAGACTTGCCACAGTGTTACAAAAGCAGTGGAAAGAGTTCTCATGTTTCCTTCACCCAGGTTAGCATCTTGCACAGACCTTGTACTGATGTCAAACCCAAGAAATTAACATGGACACAAATGTTACTAATAAGGGTACAAACTTTGTTGGTTTCACCCATTGTCCTATGAATATCCCCTTTCTGGTCCAGGATCTAGTCCCAGACCCCACCTTGGATTGAGTTGTCATGACCCCTTAGTCTCCTCTAATCTGAGACACTTCTTTCATTTCTATCTTTTATGAACATGACACTCTTGAAGAGTGCTTGCCAGTCATTTTGTAGTGTGTTCTTCAGTTTGGGATGATCTGATGTTGCCTCATGACTAAATCCAGCTCAGACATATTTGGTCAGAATGTGGCAGCACTGTGTTGCGTTCTTCTCAGGGCATCATCTCAGGAGGCATGTGATGTCCATCATCCCATTCCTGGTGACCTTGACTGTGACCACTTGCATAAGGAGGTATCTGCCAGGTTTCTCCACTGGTAAATCACTACCTTTCTCTTTGTGATTAATGATTACCATCTGAGAATGTACTCAGAGATAATGAAACTACTTTGTATTTCATTATACATTCTCTCACTAATTTTAGCATCTATGATAACCATTGATGATTCTTGCCTACAACAAGGATTATGAGTGGTGTCTTCCCAAGGGTCATCCTCTCATTTCATCACTCTTTCTGAGTTCATGAATTGAAATTGTGCCATAAGGAAGTGCTGTTTCTCCTCCCCCATTTATTTATCCAACTGCTATTTATATTACCATGAACTCATGGGTTTTTATTTCACTTAATCAGTTATAATCAATTACCATCATTATTTATTTTCTTGCTCAAGTTGTCCCTGAGTTGGCTACTGGGAGCTCCTTCAGTTTATCTCCTGTGTTTTTGTCTTTTTATTTATTTATTTTTTTGAGTACTTCCTAATTTTCTGGTGCCAGGTGGTCTTCCAGGTTCATTTTATAGTATCCCCTCCATCCCAGCCCTGGAATTGACCATTTCTTCAAGGGGCTCTGGTTCCTTTTATTGGAGAATGGGGTTTAGAAACCAAGATCTGGTGTTAGGTGTGCTCACTGCTGGTGAGGTGTCATGCTAGCCATTTCAATTTTCTTTCTTTCCTTCCTTGCTTCGTTCCCTCGTTGCCTCCTTCCTTCCCTTCCTTTTTTTCTTCCTTTCTTTTTTCCTTCCTTCCTCTTTCTTTTCTTTCTTCTTCCTCTCTCCTCTCTTTCTCCCTCCCTCCCTTCCTCCCTTCTTCTCTCTCTCTTTCTTCTCCTTCTTTCCTGCCTTCCTCCTTCTCTCTCACTGTCCCCCCCTACTGGTCTGCCAGCTGCATAGGGACAGGGTCCCTATCACTTGTGCTCACTGCTGACTCCCCAGCACCCAACACACTGCCTGATTGATGTTCAATAAACAATTGTGTTAAGCCATGGACAGTGCTTAGAACAATGCCTTCATATACTAAATGCTAAAAAATTGCACATTATAATCACATCTTTTTTGTTGAACGCATGAATGACTTGGACTCTGTAAGAGCATGTGTGTGAGTTCCTTGTTGACCCTTCTCTCACCCCTGAGGGTGGGGCTGAGAGCCAGGCTTGACGTGAGAGAGAAGAAGAAGTGGGTTTACAGCCGTTAGGATTGCTAAGCATCTGGCTGAGGGGAAAGTGTGGACAGTCAGGGAGCTCCCAGCAGGCTAGGGGCCCAGGTTGATGCAAGCAGGTAAAGGAAAGAGAAGCAGGCAAAGGAATTAAAGCTTCAGATCATGTCATGGGCTTAGGTGGGCAGATCAACCTAAGAACCCAGTGCCAGGTACTTTGCATCAAAGCCTGGTTTCACTCTGGCACCTCCCCCAGTGAAACCAGGACCCTGACCTGGTGCTACACTCCCAGGTAAGGCTGCATGATGTCTCTAGTGGGTTCTGGTAGCCACATTTGAAGAGCTAAAAAGAAACCGGTGAAATTAATTTTAACAATATATTTTACCCAGCCCCTGATATTATATTTCAACACGTGACAAATATAAAAACTACTAATGGGATAGTTAATATGCTTTTAAAATACTAAGTCTTCAAAATCTGAAGACTCACAGAATTTTTTTTTTTTTTTTTGCATCAGGGTCTCACTCTGTCACCCAGGCTGGTGTTCAGTGGTGTGATCCTGGCTCACTGCAACCTTGACCTCCTGGACTCAAGCGATCCTCCCATCTCAGCCTCCCAAGTAGCTGGGACTACTGGTGTGTGCCACCCGTGACAAATTTTTTAATGTATTTTATTTTTTGTAGAGACAAGATCTCACTGTGTTGCCCATGCAGGTCTGGAACTCCCAGCCTCCAGTGATTCTCCCGCTTTGGCCCCCCAAAGTGCTGGGATTATAGGCATGAGCCACCAGGCCCGGCCACAACTCAACGTAGACTGGCCACATTTCAGGTGCTCTGTGGCCACATGTGGCTGGTGGCTGCCATACTGGACAGCAGAGTTCTAGCCCAAGAATGGAGTGTGTGTGTGTCTTGTTGTGCAGTATCAGAGGTCTTCCAGTTGGCTTCTGAAGACCCCTGGGGTTACTTCTGGGACAGACGGGGAGACCCAGTGAGGGGGGCCTAGTCTCTCACCCCCAGCTTTAGCCCAAGCAACCCCCACCCTTTGCTCTGGTTTGTATACTATGATTCTGACTAAGACTTGCTTTTTTCAAAATAGTGATCGCTTAAAAAAAAAGTTTGAAACCCTCTGGTTTATTTCAAAACCATCAAGCTTGAGGCAATTTACCTAAAATGTTTGGGCTTGGAAGCTTAAGCACATTTTAAATAAAAATTTCAGCAATGGATCCCCACCCCCAACATACCTCTCTTGATTAGAGGAGGCCGCCGTGCACACACAGGGACGTGCTGGCGTGGGGTGGTCCATGCCAGCTGCTGCGCCAGCAAGCTTCAGAACACGGCTGTTGAAACGGCAGCCATCGCCACGTTGCTACAGCAAGAGGCGTGCTTGCCAATGAAGTCATCGCACAAAAGGCATGCACAATTTCCATCCGAGTTCCCCCGAGAAGGGTGTAGATTGGCATGTGGTGATAGCACCAACACATCCCAGAAATATGAAGACAGACTTTGAGTTCTGAGAAGCCCAGATGTCCCCTCTGATGGGACTGGCTGGTCCTGCAAGACCTCACATGGCTCTCATTTGGCCTAATGGAATGTTCTCATCCATCTAATCCGAGGGTCTTTGTGTTCAGGGCCAGGAGGCGGGGCAAGGGGAGGGATGGACTTTGCTATCTTGGGAAATGTAGGAACGGTATGCTCTAGGAAAAGGAAACTCCACTCCCCCACCCTTTGGCATCCCAGGCCTCAGAAATGTGCAGTTCTCTGCTTGCTAGCTCAGAGAGCTGAGAGTTGCCCTGAGAAATCTGGGAGGGACTGGGCGCCTGGCAGACCATATCTGGGAAGTGAGAAGCAGGAGAGCCTTCAGAGTTAGAAGTTGTGTGCTGAGGCGGGGAACCATGGCTTACGCCTGTAATCCCAACACTTTGAGAGGCTGAGGTGGGAGGATTGCTTGAGCCCAGGAGTTTGAGATCAGCCTAGGCAACACAGCAAGACCTCGTATCTACAAAAAAATAAAAAAAAAT